>JAQBSW010006394.1:0-48985 GCA_029291075.1 Eudiplozoon nipponicum | reverse complement strand
TAATTACTTATTTCTTAATATTTGAAAAAGAGGGATAACCTACCTACCCCCGGGGCAAGCTTCCATAAACTAACGCCTTCTTCTTCGTCACAGCTGCTGACGTACATTGAAGTTCCACGAACATCAACATAATAGAAAGATGAAATGCAAATAAGTATTTAACCGCAATACTTATATAAAATATGGAAAGTCAGAAATACGTCTATGAACCCTTGTAATCTTGCGTATATAGCACTGGATTTGAAATGTCGACTAATCAATAGTTATTTAGTCAATAACATAACATTTCTGCATCTTAAGCAGCACGAAAATGCGTTAAATAATTCATCAATCTCTGATTTCGCGAGTAGTAATAACTATTTGTTAATTCAAATTCGCGAGCTTCATTGACGCACGCATCAAATTGTATCTAACCAGTCGCAAAACATGGCAAATCTAGCGTCGGTCACACTTACAGACACCATTTGAAATCCCATGGTCATCAGGACACACCGGCAAGCTTATTAACGAAGATCAAACCGGAAATAATATATATGTAGTATGCAACATTGAATAAGTGGTGCTCACTGCTTTTATTCTTGCATGCATTGTACCTGTTTGTTATCCTTTTGCCGTTTTCTTTTGCGGGAAAATTGACAGCACTCGTAGGTCGTTAAAATCGTGAATACTTTACATTTCTAGGTGCACCGATTTTGGCCTTCATTGATGGGTTCTCACTTGTCCTTTCATTTTGAAGCCCTGCATCAGCTGTTTGTCTGTAAATGACGTTGGTAAACAACTTGTAAAAAATTTGCCACAAGTTGTTTATTACTCTGAGTACGGTGTCAGACCTGAAGATGGGACTGGAGATGAAATCAACAAAATTCGGGAAATATTCAGAAAATCTGGTTTCAAAGTCTTTTTCCGACAAGCAGCTGTTGGACAAATTCAAAATGAAGGGACAAGTGATAACCCATCAATCAATGCCAAAAGTCGGTGCACCTTAGATATGTAAGGTATTCAATAGTTACCTACCTGCGAGTGCTATTAGTTGTCTCGCACAAGAAAATGGTGGAAGAATTAAAAAGAAGTACAATGCATGCGAAGTTCATATTATACTCACTATATATATATATATATATATATATATATATATATTCTTATAATTAGAAAAAAACACAAATAACTAAGAGGATAATGGCTATTTATTTACACGAATACTAAACGTCCTTTATACAATCATTTATACATTTTGTTGTTAATTGGGCTATGTTTTTGGTGATAAATTCGATTGGTTATTACTGCTGTTTCTTGTTTTGACTAGTTGGTGAGTGTGTATGCGTTTGTGTTTGTGTGTATGCGTGTTTGCATGTAAAGGTCATTCTCGCAGTATTGCGAAGTGATGTCTGATATCTTGTCATTATTGTTTTGATAGCTTGAGAATTAACCATTTGTGCGCATTGTTCACTGTTACATATACAAGTGCTATTTTTCCCAGTATAGTTGATCGTTTCACCTCGTTGCGCAAAGTTTTCACGTGGTAACAACGCCAGTGTTGATTGCAGTGTTAAACGCTCACATTGTTTGGAGACTTCTGTCATCGTATGCGCCTCTGTTATTTCCACTTCAGTTTGTTGCCAATCCGATTGTACGTTTGTTGATTCTAGTCGAGGGCCTGTTTGTTCTTGGCTGGATACTAGTAGATTGTTGTTGAATTTTGTTATTCTTGGCCAGTCGATAAGAATATCATGTTGATGAAACTTTTGAATATTAAGGTCAGGTGCTTGTTGTTTTATGTAAAGGGCTTCGTAGATAAATAATAATTTTTCTGATTTTGCTTTATGTAGAATTGTGAAATTGGTCGAATTGACAGGGTGCCCCGTTGCCAATATATGATCGGAAATAGCTGATTTTCCTGACGGTGGCAAGCCTTTGTTAATCAATTTCTGTGGCAAATGTTGCTGGATTCTGCTTATCAATTGCTTCTTCGTACGTCCGATATATGTGCTACCGCACATACATGAGAATTTGTAGACTATGAATGATTTGGAGAGAATTGGCAATTGATCTTTGGCATCCAACCTCATGATTCTCTGTGTACTAAATGTCATATTAACTTTAACACTGGGAAAGTTGTCCTTAGTTATTCTATTCAGCCGCCGTGCAATTATTGAGGCTGGTACGTCGCCTCTAAATGGTAAGTTTAGGAAAACCTGCTTGCCGGTATCCTCTCTAGTACGAATCTGCCGTGGTCTGATGTTGACATCAATGAAACGCTCTGGGTAGTTGTTCATTAGCAAAATTTTCCTGAGGTAGCCCAGTTCTTCCTCAATCTTGTGTTCAGAGCAGATCTTCCTGATTCTGTTTGCTAGGTTGTTTACTAAGTTTCTTTTGTGGGATTTTGGCACACTACTGTTGTAGTGAATGTATTGTCCGGTGAAAGTGGATTTTCTATGTATGGCCAGTGTCAAATCTCCGTTTGCTTCTCGAGTGAGTTTGATGTCAAGGAAGGGAAAACTGTCGTCTTTCTCTACCTCGAGAGTGAATTTGATGTCTGGATCGACTCCATTTGCTTGTTTGAGGATTTCGGAAGGGTCTGCTGCTTCTGAGATGAACAACAAGATATCATCTACATACCTTTTGTAGAGTGCGCACTGGTCAATTATACCTTTTAGGCTCGTTTTTTCCAGGTGATACATGTATACATCTGCCAGGAGGGGTGCGATGCAACTTCCCATAGCTACACCATTGATCTGACGGTAGTATATCCCTTCGAATGTAAATTGCACGTTTTTAGTACATGCTAATATGAGGTCTTTGATGTCATTGGTGTCTATAGGGAAGTCAAAAAACTCATTTTTGATGAGGTCACACAAGATCTCCGTTGTCTTATCCAGTGGTATGTTTGTAAATAAGGATGAGACGTCAAGCGAGACCATTTTATTCTGTAGGATGTTCTTCCCCTTCAATTCATTTGCTAGTTCGAAGGAGTCCTTGATAGTGTTAGCGTTTATGATGCTCCGTATTGGTTCAAGTAGTTTGCAGAGAAACTTGGCTGGTTTATGTTGTGGAGCGTTGATCATTGACATAATGGGCCGCATCGAAGGAGCTCCTGAGGCTGTCACGGCTTTATGAGTTTTTGGTTTGCCGTACAATCTTGCGGTGTTTGTTCCGACTGGTTTTGCTTTTTGGATGTCTTCTGTGAGTTTTGATCTAATCTCGGACTGGTTGGTGAGTGTTTATGCGTTTGTGTTTGTGTGTATGCGTGTTTGCATGTAAAGGTCATTCTCGCAGTATTGCGAAGTGATGTCTGAGATCTTGTCATTATTGTTTTGATAGCTTGAGAATTAACCATTTGTGCGCATTGTTCACTGTTACATATACAAGTGCTATTTTTCCCAGTATAGTTGATCGTTTCACCTCGTTGCGCAAAGTTGTCGTTTCACGTGGTAACAACGCCAGTGTTGATTGCAGTGTTAAACGCTCACATTGTTTGGAGACTTCTGTCATCGTATGCGCCTCTGTTATTTCCACTTCAGTTTGTTGCCAATCCGATTGTACGTTTGTTGATTCTAGTCGAGGGCCTGTTTGTTCTTGGCTGGATACTAGTAGATTGTTGTTGAATTTTGTTATTCTTGGCCAGTCGATAAGAATATCATGTTGATGAAACTTTTGAATATTAAGGTCAGGTGCTTGTTGTTTTATGTAAAGTGCTTCGTAGATAAATAATAATTTTTCTGATTTTGCTTTATGTAGAATTGTGAAATTGGTCGAATTGACAGGGTGCCCCGTTGCCAATATATGATCGGAAATAGCTGATTTTCCTGACGGTGGCAAGCCTTTGTTAATCAATTTCTGTGGCAAATGTTTCCTACGAACCCAGACGCTTTTATTCACAATTATTCAAAAGTGATCTTGTCAAAACACCAGAAAGAATTACTCTCCTTAGGAGCAAAATTCTGCGTAGTCAAGAAAAACCTAAGTGAACGTGACATTATTGACATTCAGGCTGGAACGGAAAATTTCTACAATGACTTAACGAAAGACACCGCCCCACATGCATTCAATGGACAAGGACTGAAAGCTGAGATAGTAAGCGCACTAGAACAATACAAGAAGGAATTCAAAGGCAGCCAAATCATCACAAAACAGCACATAGACGAACTCAGAAAACTCCAATCAGACAAATCCATACGACTTGCCACACCCGACAAAGGATCAGGAATTGTTATACTTGAAGCCGACGCTTACAGGAAGGCCATGAACGATATAATAAATGATCAATCTAAATTTAAGCATGACATCAAACAGAAAGATGATTCAACGAACATCGAATCAAGAATTAATGCAATTTTGAAAAAGATGGAAAAACATGTTCTAACATCGATGGCTGACTCCGAGATTAGATCAAAACTCACAGAAGACATCCAAAAAGCAAAACCAGTCGGAACAAACACCGCAAGATTGTACGGCAAACCAAAAACTCATAAAGCCGTGACAGCCTCAGGAGCTCCTTCGATGCGGCCCATTATGTCAATGATCAACGCTCCACAACATAAACCAGCCAAGTTTCTCTGCAAACTACTTGAACCAATACGGAGCATCATAAACGCTAACACTATCAAGGACTCCTTCGAACTAGCAAATGAATTGAAGGGGAAGAACATCCTACAGAATAAAATGGTCTCGCTTGACGTCTCATCCTTATTTACAAACATACCACTGGATAAGACAACGGAGATCTTGTGTGACCTCATCAAAAATGAGTTTTTTGACTTCCCTATAGACACCAATGACATCAAAGACCTCATATTAGCATGTACTAAAAACGTGCAATTTACATTCGAAGGGATATACTACCGTCAGATCAATGGTGTAGCTATGGGAAGTTGCATCGCACCCCTCCTGGCAGATGTATACATGTATCACCTGGAAAAAACGAGCCTAAAAGGTATAATTGACCAGTGCGCACTCTACAAAAGGTATGTAGATGATATCTTGTTGTTCATCTCAGAAGCAGCAGACCCTTCCGAAATCCTCAAACAAGCAAATGGAGTCGATCCAGACATCAAATTCACTCTCGAGGTAGAGAAAGACGACAGTTTTCCCTTCCTTGACATCAAACTCACTCGAGAAGCAAACGGAGATTTGACACTGGCCATACATAGAAAATCCACTTTCACCGGACAATACATTCACTACAACAGTAGTGTGCCAAAATCCCACAAAAGAAACTTAGTAAACAACCTAGCAAACAGAATCAGGAAGATCTGCTCTGAACACAAGATTGAGGAAGAACTGGGCTACCTCAGGAAAATTTTGCTAATGAACAACTACCCAGAGCGTTTCATTGATGTCAACATCAGACCACGGCAGATTCGTACTAGAGAGGATACCGGCAAGCAGGTTTTCCTAAACTTACCATTTAGAGGCGACGTACCAGCCTCAATAATTGCACGGCGGCTGAATAGAATAACTAAGGACAACTTTCCCAGTGTTAAAGTTAATATGACATTTAGTACACAGAGAATCATGAGGTTGGATGCCAAAGATCAATTGCCAATTCTCTCCAAATCATTCATAGTCTACAAATTCTCATGTATGTGCGGTAGCACATATATCGGACGTACGAAGAAGCAATTGATAAGCAGAATCCAGCAACATTTGCCACAGAAATTGATTAACAAAGGCTTGCCACCGTCAGGAAAATCAGCTATTTCCGATCATATATTGGCAACGGGGCACCCTGTCAATTCGACCAATTTCACAATTCTACATAAAGCAAAATCAGAAAAATTATTATTTATCTACGAAGCCCTTTACATAAAACAACAAGCACCTGACCTTAATATTCAAAAGTTTCATCAACATGATATTCTTATCGACTGGCCAAGAATAACAAAATTCAACAACAATCTACTAGTATCCAGCCAAGAACAAACAGGCCCTCGACTAGAATCAACAAACGTACAATCGGATTGGCAACAAACTGAAGTGGAAATAACAGAGGCGCATACGATGACAGAAGTCTCCAAACAATGTGAGCGTTTAACACTGCAATCAACACTGGCGTTGTTACCACGTGAAAACTTTGCGCAACGAGGTGAAACGATCAACTATACTGGGAAAAATAGCACTTGTATATGTAACAGTGAACAATGCGCACAAATGGTTAATTCTCAAGCTATCAAAACAATAATGACAAGATCTCAGACATCACTTCGCAATACTGCGAGAATGACCTTTACATGCAAACACGCATACACACAAACACAAACGCATACACACTCACCAACTAGTCAAAACAAGAAACAGCAGTAAAAACGAGTCAGATTTGTTACCACTAGCATAATCAATTGAAAACCCAAAATGTATAAATATGTATGATTGTATAAGAGATGATTAGTATTCACGAAATAAATGGCCATTATCCTCTTAGTTATTTGTGCTTGTTTTCCTAATTATAAGAATTACTGTGTATATATTAAAACGGCATGGATATGTCATAAATATCATAGTCTAGTGAGCTATGATAGCATAGCACCATACCCATCGTATATAGCCATATCTATCGATACATCATATACATATACTTCCGCCAGCCGCAACGCACTGACGCGCTTCGTCCTTCCTTGCATCATCAGGGCAGGGTACGAAGGCAATACTGTCTATCGAGGGATCATATACCGCTATATATATATATGTATGGATATATCTATATATATATAGATATAGCGACTCTTTAAGCCTGCAAGCATAACAAAATTCATGACACACTACGTAGAAATTGTACAGACGAAATTTCCAATCAGGTGCAATGTATGCAAGACTACTAGAGGTTTGAGCCGCATATCTAATTTTGCTTTCAATATATATATATAAATAGGAAGAAAGAACACATTAATAACAAAGTGGATAAAGGCCATTTATTTCGTGAATACTAATCATCTCTTATACAATCATACATATTTATACATTTTGGGTTTTCAATTGATTATGCTAGTGGTAACAAATCTGACTCGTTTTTACTGCTGTTTCTTGTTTTGGCTAGTTGGTGAGTGTGTATGCGTTTGTGTTTGTGTGTGTGCGTGTTTGCATGTAAAGGTCATTCTCGCAGTATTGCAAAGTGATGTCTGAGATCTGGTCATTATTGTTTTGATGGCTTGAGAATTAACCATTTGTGCGCATTGTTCACTGTTACATGTACGAGTGCTATTTTTCCCCAGTGTAGTTGATCGTTTCACCTTGTTGCGCCAATTTATAATTTCCACATGGTAACAGCGCCAGTGTGGATTGCAGTGTTAAACGCTCATATTGTTTGGAAACTTCTGTCACCGTATGCGCCTCTGTTATTTCCACTTCAGTTTGTTGCCAATCCGATTGTATGTTTGTTGATTCTAGTCGAGGGCCTGTTTGTTCTTGACTGGATACTAGTAGATTGTTGTTGAATTTTGTTATTCTTGGCCAGTCGATAAGAATATCATGTTGATGAAACCTTTGAATATTAAGGTCAGGTGCTTGTTGTTTTATATAAAGGGCTTCACATATATAAATTGAAAACCAAAACAAGATAGAAGTATGTAAACATTAAGAGAGTGTGAAATAAAGGAAAAAACAATCAATTGCCTGCGTCACATCCAGTTCAAGCTCAATGCCTGAATATGCTTCTTCTGCTTGCGTAAATCCGGCTGCAATTTGTTTATACATAAGGCTTCGTATGTGACTAGCTCCCATTTGTTATTGCATTTTGAAATTATTTTAAATGCTACTTCTGGCGAACATACATGTGATGTTTCAACAATGTGTTGCGGAATTGCAGACGTGTATTCACAATTTGTTTTAAAACTGGCGTTTAAGTTTCAGTGTTCCCTCGTTTTTCGGTTATTTTACAAGCTTATACGATGGTATTAGCAACATTCCCAGGGTAACAAAAAAGTAGATATTTCGCTGTGTTTTGGTATATAATAAAACCGTAAGTATTTATGTGAATATTGATAAATAATAATCGAAATGGAAATTACCTGCAATTCTGCGACAATTGCTCTTAGAGGCAAAGGCGCTGATTTCTATAACATCTGTAATTTTATTGCATAACAAATGCCTGTTAACGATGCTTTTATGTTTTTCACTGTTATTCGATAAACACCGTTCGTCTTTATGAGAAAATTCGGATAATTACACTTCTCTTTCAAATTGATATCACTTATTGACGCCTTCTTTTAGTGACGAGTCTGAAACATAATCTGAAAGATTTGCACTAGCCCAGCATGCTTATTAATTAATTTGATCTGGGAAGGTAGATAGGCATATTTATTCCTCTTACGCCTTTAATATAATATCAATTTATATATATATATATATATATATATATATATATATATATATATATATATGCCTTGTAGTAGAAAACTAATATATATTCCATTGTGTATACGATATTGTTTACCTAGCGTCTATTAAGTTCAAACGGAACCAGTGAGATACGAAAAAGTAAGCATGAATAAAAAGTATCACTTATTGCACACATGCGTTTTGTGATTACGCCCTACACCAACCATATATTTTGTTACGAAATATCGGACAAGTAGACGGTACTGTCTCCTATACGAATTTGAATTCAAGCAGTAGAAGAGGTAACTTCATATATTGTCATTGATAATGCGACTTCAATGCCAATACACTGTATATAATATATATATATCGAGCCTGTAAAGTTTATCTTAACAGTATTTCCCAAGTCAGAACAAGGTGCCATCATAATAGATTTCAAGATATGCTAAATTTCAATAAATTTGCGAATTCAAATTTCTCCACGCCTGTTACTTCAGCATATCCATAAACTCTTGTCTTTATCGATTTCAGTTATCACATTTTGTGGTAAAGCTTAAGTCATTCAATTAAATACATAATATTTATAAGCTGTTTGTTGCGCGGAACTAATATATATGCAACTGTGCATCAGTTGTTGCTTACCTAATAAACATCAGTTCAAATAAGATCAGATAGATAAACTAAAATCAACATGAAAAAGAGATATACTGTCATGCAAGAATACGTTTCGTGATTACTGGCGACTCATAAGTTGTAGCCGGTACTACGCCCCATACCCAAGGGACAATGTATTATGTGAATGTGTATTCAAGCGCAAATATTCGACAATATAATTTCAAAGCAAACTAGCTAAATATAAAGTATGCCGATCCATTAATTTGTACCAACACAATGGATTTTCAGAAACCCAGCCTGCACTTGATACCAACACAATAATGTTTATTCGAACTTCATCTCATTTGTTGCGAACTTCATAGAAACCCCAGTCTTATTTTATACATACACTTTTCAGTATAAACTAATCATTGTATAAAGTATAAAAGTCTGATCATCTAGTAGGCCGGGTTCGTAACTATTTGGAGTTGTTCATATAATATACATAATTTTCTGCGGATAGGTCTCAGTGGTTAGAGCAAGTGATTCCGAAGCGCCTTGCCCTGTCCGCAGCAAATTCTGGACAGTTTGTGAAGAGATCCCAATAAGGACAAAAAGGTCTACCTGATTATTTCTTAAAATCAAGATTGCGAGCTTGAAGTAAACACCAATCCCATTGTATTTAACCAGTCGTCGAACAATATTGCAAAACTACCGCCAGTCGTACTCACTGACGCGTTTCGACCTTCCATGACCATCATCAGAGTAAGACGGCAAACTGAAAAGCGAGAATTAAACCATTTTACATATATGTGAAAAGCACAATTAGACATGCGGCTCTCACCTCAAGTAGTCTCGCATACATTGTACATGATTTTCCAGTTTGCCGTCATACTCTATTGATGATCATGGAAGGTCGAAACGCGTCAGTGCGTGTGACTGGCGTTAGTTTTGTTATGTTTTTTGATGACTGATTAAATGCAACGGGATTGGTGTTTACTTCAAGCTCGCAAGCTTCATTTAAAGAATCGTTACCACTACACGCGCAATCAATTATTATTTAATTGTATTGTCTAAATATATATATATATATATATATATATTTGTTTGTGTGCGTGTGGCAAAAGATACAAACGGCTAATGTTTGTGATTGCATAGAAATGTGCAGCCGACATTTCCAATCAAATACAATGTATGCAAGTCTCCCAGAGGTGAGAGCCGCATACCTAATTTTGCCTTCCATATATGTCCAATGCGGTTTGATCCTTGCTAGTCAGTTTGACGTCGTACTCGGTTGATGAGCAGGGAAGTTCTAAACGCGTCAGCGTGTGGGACTTGCGGTAGTTTTGCTATGTTGTTCGCAAACTTGATTTAAAGATTTGTTACCACTATCCGGGCAATCAATTATTGTTTAATTTTATTTCCTATACCTGATTAATTACCTATATCCATTATACAATGATTATTTCATACCGAAAAATGTACATATATAATGGGACTGATGGTCATATCAAGGTCGAAAGGTTGATTTAAATCATTTTTATCCCTGTTCGCACAATGTCTGCTTATTTAGCCTCTTCACTTTCTACACAATTGTCAGTGTAAATTACCAGATTTTACAGTCGAGCTGAGCTTTATTGAAACGAAAATTTATTTTTTTAATTGCGTTTTTTATACCTACAGTCGAATAATTTCATGTTTTTTTACATTATTCCTTTCTTAATTTAAATTAAAATTAAACTATATGCTAATTATGACCTACCTTTCAGAAAGCGATTTCCGTTTTGGCTTTCATTTATTAACCACTCATTTTTAGCTAATTTATCCCGGCATGATTTTTCTGCTGGTGTATTTGTATTAATTTGCCCATATTCGTAACCAATGATGTCTCTCCCATTGACTTTATTTCACGTGGTAAAAATTCAAAAAAATTTGCATTCAGTCACGGTAGGTCTACGTAGATGGATGCACACGTGCGCGCCATTACATTTAACTGAGGGTATAATGATTAAGGGCACACAAAACTAGGCGATACTAGCTTATCCAACATATTATATATAATTGGCTATTATTTGAGCAACCAGTCAAATATTTAAATAATGCTGTATAACTGAAATTTTTTACCTGTGGACTACAATTTGTACCAATATATTGCTACTAAAATATGAATAGGAAAACCATTACCTTATTAGCGTAATCATTAACAATGTTCTAGCTTTGAAATAGGTAACAATAATGTATTACTCTGCGTACGCCTGAATTATCATAAGAGAATGGTTCAATGATCAACAGAATTACGAAAGATTAATACTAACTAATGATTGATGAACTGTTTTAGTTCACTTCATAGTAATTTGAGCTTTTATAGACGTACACAACTAAATTAGTTCGCTAAACGCATTCAACCATGGATTCCTCAATGTTTAATTTTCAAATAGTTGCACAATTGGTTTGTTCATTGTTTTCCATATTAATAAGTATATCAGCGAATTAGACGTATTTAGATGGAAGTGTTTGACAACAATAATTTTGATGTAATAAATATATTAAGAAATGATTGGAGCAACATTTACGAGCTTGATGTAAACAACAATCTCATTAAGTTCAATCAAAGTTGCGATTTCGATACAATAACCTGACCCATAATGTACATACATTTTTCAGTATAAACTAAACTTTATATAGTGTGGAAAACTCAGTTGATCCAGTAGACCGGTTTCGTCCTTATTGGGAACTCATAATGTACTGTCCAGAATTGTCGCGTACATGGCTCGAACCTTGGCACGTCTGCATCGTAAACTGGTGCTCTACCCATTGAGTCGCCCTGACGCGGCAATGTCATTATATATGAAATTTGTATTATATATTAAACATTGTATAAGGTAGCAAAGGCAACACATTCAGTAGACTGGTTTCATTCATATTGGTAACACGTTAATTGTTTTTTCAGAGCCCTATCCACGGTAAAATTCTGGTGAGCATTTGAAGGTTAAGCAATAAGAACGAAACCGCTCCTATGTATTAATTGCCTTTCTTACTTTGTACAATACTTAGTTTAAACTGCAAAATGTATTTCTAATTGGATTGGAGTTAATATCACGCTCATGACCATGAATTATACAATCAACTAAGAATTCCATCAGGCATGCTAACAATCAATCAAAAAGTCAATCCGTAATTCAATTTTTAACATAACACTAAGTTTGTTAAAGATTCATTAAAATAAACAAACAATTAATCCATCAGTTTTGATGTATTTAATAAATCAAATTTATTCAATTATTCGATCACATAACGAGAAACCGAACAAAATCCACTCAAAAAACAAAAATTCCGTTAATGACATATACTTTAATTCCGTTTGAGATAAACAGAAGCACACCATTGAAAAACAAAAACAAGTCGTGAGTAGTGACACGTTTCGATAAACCATGATCATCATTGGAGCACAATAGCAATCTGGCTAGCGAAGATCAATTAGAATTTTATGTTGCAAGACTAGTATGACACAATGAATTTGAAGCACGCAAACGTGATTCAAAGTGATTTTGTCGCCAACCGCATGCGTACTGGCGTCTAATCAGTAGGAGCCGGTATTACGTCCTTTAACCACTATATATTTGGGTGAAGAATGTGAGATATTAGGACGGTAAATCTCCTAGACGAATGTGTAAACCTGCTTTAGTGAAACTAGCATCATATAAAGTCTTCGACAATGCGATCAACTCTAACTCACTCTATAAAATATATATACCAAGTCTTTAAAGGATATTAACAACATGGCTATTGTGTCAGCAACCGATACTAACATTATTGTACCGAAAAGGTGCATGGCACTAACAATATGGTTGCCGAGTCGGTAAATGATACCGACATGATGAGTATCAATGTATGCTATCGTTCACCGAAATTGAGAATTAAAACTATTTCTGAACAATTCTTTAAATCAAGTTTGCGAGCTTGAAGTAAACACCAATCCCATTGTATTTAACCAGTCGTCGAACAACACAACAAAACTACCGCCAGTCGCAACGCACTGACGCGTTTCGACCTTCCTTGATCATCATCAGAGTACGACGGCAAACTGACTATCGAGGATCAAACCGCATTGAATATATATGGAAATCAAATTTAGATATGCGGCTCTCACCTCTAGCAGTCTCGCATACATTGAACTTGACTGGAAATGTCGGCTGCACAATTTCTATGCAGTCACGAACATTAACCGTGATGATGATCAAGGAAGGTCGAAACGCGTCGGTGCGTTGCGGCCGGCGGTAGTTTTGTTATGTTGTTCGACGACTGGTTAAATACAATGGGTTTGGTGTTTACTTCAAGCTCGCAAACTTGATTTAAAGAATTGTTACCACCACCCGCGCAAACAATTATTGTTAAATTGTATTGCCTATATATGTATATGTGGCGAAAGCTACAAACAGTTAATGTTCGTGACTGCATAGAAATTGTGCAGCCGACATTTCCAGTCAAATTCAATGTATGCAAGACTGCTAGAGGTGAGAGCCGCATATCTAAATTTGATTTCCATATATATTCAATGCAGTTTGATCCTCGATATTCAGTTTGCCGTCGTACTCTGATGATGATCAAGGAAGGTCGAAACGCGTCAGTGCGTTGCGGCTGGCGGTAGTTTTGCTGTGTTGTTCGACGACTGGTTAAATACAGTGTTAAACTGTATTTCTGAAAACCTGTTACAACAAAAAATAGTTGTAATTCGCCATTTCGTTGAACGATAGCATACATTGTTATCCATCATGTTGGTACCATTTACCGACTCGGCAACCATAGTGTTAGTACCATGTACATTTTCGGTACTATAATGTTAATATCGGTTACTGACACAATAGCCAGAGTGTTATTATCATTTACAGATTCGGTATATATAGTATATAGAGTGAGTTAGCCTTGAAATCAGATCGTGGAGACTTTAAATTATGTTAGCTTCACTATTGCAGGTCTACACATACCTCTAGGAGACTGTACCCCACCTTCTTCACCCAATTATATAGTGGTTAAAGGGCGTAATACAGGCTCCTACTGATGAGTCGCCACTAAGAACGAAACGAATGTGCATGAGATTAAACTTTACGTTCATGCTGCCTTTGGTTTATCCTTCTGGTCACAACTGAACTAATTTGTTACTAGGTTCGCAACACCTAATACATACTTGCATATATATTAGTTCTCCGCAACAAACGGTATTTAACTGTTATAGGAATAAATCATGTAATTAATTGCTTTTACACTTAATAAAATTTGAAAACATTAAATTGTTTGGCCTCCATGACCTTAATTTAGTTATGAACTTTTGTTCTCTCGAGATTTTATATATTTAATTACATTTTTCAACATATTGTTTCGTATTATCATATCCACCAACAACTGTGATAAAACGTCAGTGTGAACACCTGAGACATTCTTCTTTTTCGCATATTAATATTTCTTTAATGTAATTATTTCTATCGATCTACGCATTGAGTGCAAAATAGCATGGCGGCTTTCCTTATGTTGACTGCAGAAAAAATGACCGGCATTTACCGGTCTCATGGGAAGTGTATGCATATAAATTTCAACTTATTTAACTACTGATGTACTTTTTTAGCTGTTTTTGCGTCTGTACTCGCCACCCATTGTAAGTTATCTGAATTTCCTCTGTCCAGCCTAGTTTCGCAGTGCGTACGTCAGTTACTAATATCTCCATGTTGGTGAATTTGATTAGTTTGTAAAGTTTCTTAGTGTACTTATCGCCTGATGAGCAATTATTACTAATTTTTCCCATCAACTACGTGTGTGTTTGGTTGGCCCAGATGTTTTCACTTTGCTTGTAATCAAAACTGTCTAGCTAAAATTTAATTTTTTGGCTCTTTTTCTTTTATTTCTCGTGTTTTTCATCATATTCACGTTTTACTTAATCTTAGTCCTGTTTCCTTTTTTTACTGGTTCTTTTGTATAGTTTTGCTTTACTAATCTTTTAGTTCGAGTAAAAGGTTGGCGCTTCGCTGCCTAAAAATTTCAATTTTAAAGTTGTTAATTTATGCGGATTCTCTATGTCTGCTTTTATTCTCTCTTCCGATTTCAGCTATTTAGTCTAAATCCAACATTTTGTTCGCAATTCTTGGCGAGCTTGATATAAGCATCAATCCCATTGTATTTAGCCAGTCGTCGAAAAACATAGCAAACCTACCGTCAGTCACACGAACTGACACGTTTCGACCTTCCGTGATCATCATCAGATCACGACGGCAAACTGACTAGCAAGGTTTAAACCGCTCTCACCTTTAATAGTCTCGCATACATTGCACCTGACTGGAAATATCGGCTGCGTAGTTTATATGCTGTCATGAACGTCAACGTTTCGCCACTTTCACCACATGTATGTAGGTAATACAATTAATCAATCATTGATTGCGCGGTTGGTGGTAACAATTCTATCAATCAAGTTTGCGAGCAATTTTATAGAATAATTACCCATAAACTGGTTTATTTTTTCCTTAATTTGCTATTATTGACCATCAAATTTTGGGCAATTGGAAAGGAATTTTTCTTTTAAATTGTTTACGAATCAGATAATCAAAATGTCGAGATTGATGCATATCCCAATTTTTTTTCTAGTTTTCATAAATCAGACTGAAATTTGTTTATCCACAGTGCTTTATAACTTGGTATTTCAGATCAGTTTTACATTATTTGAATGAAATATTATGCATGAAAGAGTGTTGTTCAATTAACTGATCATCGTTTCATTGAAAAACATTTCTACTTCCTCTGTCCAAGCTGTGTTATCTTAAATATCCGGACTCTTTTCCGAGTTCTTAAGTCAATGATACACGCATCACGTTCAAAACAGGCAACCAATTATTCAATTGAAAATACATCTTAAAATTGCTTCACGTACATCTAATGACAGACACCCACGACAATAACTAACGTTACGGAAGACACGCGCGCACATTGTCATGCCGTACGCTTTTCGAGGGAAAAGTCGTTAATAGTTATGAGACCTGTTATTATATGTGAATAATGTCATTTGAACGAAATGTTTCACTTGATTTATTGCTTGACTATTGTAAGTGTGATCAGCGGACCGTTAAAAAAGAGATACAGAACCCCAAAATTTCCGGTGTTATAATGTAGGCAGAGGATGTAAAATCCTTGTTTTAAATTATTAAAAGTGTTCTGAACGCAATATATGAGAGAATTATGTAGTACACTTTGCAATTGTGGATTTTATTCACGTTAACGACTAGACGTATTCTATTTCGCTCTGTCTCACTCCGGTTTCATATTCTCTTAAAATTTATCTCTGAAAGATGTGTACGTGGGTTTATTAATTAATGGTTGAGAAAATACAATTTTTAGCGGTGTCCTAGTTAGTAAGATTTCTTACCTTCAGAATTAAATATCCATTAAATGTGAAGCCCTTTAATTCATATTTACGTTCCGTGTTTAATTTAAGATCGCATATTTAAATAAAAAATATTTAACAAGCTTTAGATGTATATATTAATATTTACCGATTTCTTCGGATACGTTTGGCTTCCTGAAGTGACAAATCGTAAAGTTTAGACCATTATAACTTTAGTGCAAAAATTCGTCTTAGAGATTAAGAATTTCGAAAACACATAGTGGAAAATTAATTAAGGCATAAATTTATTAAAAAGCAGGTATGCAGAATATTTTTGTTATAACATTTTGCATCAGATCTCGACACGACAGAAAAATCTGGTACTTTTAACGGATACTTTTGAAATGGAAGTTTAAATTGGATAGAATTATTAATTATTGTGTACAAGAACCAGCAGAAATCGATAATCACTAACGGAGACTAACACATACAAAAAACTCACTACGTTAAATTCGATTATGGGTTAAAAGGTTTTTTATTTATTAATCTGCCAATACTTTATTTGGCTTATAACACTAACCTCCGTGAGTAATAAATTTTACGTTTTTTTATTTAAAACACTTGAAATGTACTCATTTTGGAACACAATTATATAAAAAATGTGTTCTATTATTGCGAAGACGTTCTCCCTTTTTCAATCCACGGTTAATTTAACAATCTCTTGAATTTTCTTCATTTGAAATCAGCTATTCTGATCTACACGAATCATTAAGCAGTTATTGCATATGTATAAATAAACCAACTTGACGAGTCCCATTGCAGGTAGCTTATCTGAAATAAATCATATACTGAATTAAATATTTATTATAGTAAAGTATATAAAACAAAGTTAAAATGGCTTTTTTCCTCCAGAACTTAAATCTATTATTACATCTTGCACTTTATATAGGCGTTGTTTTGTAAACTGATGGGGATAATGTGAGATTGGAGCGAAATGCCCTTTATTAACTATGTTGCATGTTTAAGTCTATCAGGTGATTTTGAATGATAACCATCAGATTTTTATAAGAAATCTGAGAAGTCACTGATTCGCTAATTTATTTCCACATATATTTAAAATTGTGTGTCCTTTAAAAGGTGAATTAGCACATAAATTTCTTTCGTTGGTTAGAATCTCACTGAGTCCTGTTTTTTTACCACTTCATGCTGGCTTAAACAAATATTTCTAGATACCCATTTTTCTACTAAATTGTCTTGAGCCCCGCCATTTCATGGCATTTAAACTTTTTAGAACCAGATTTGCTTTATTTTATACGAAAAATTGGGTAGAAAGTTCCTTTTTAGGAAATTGGGACGGCGTTGTGAAAATTAATGTGATTTACAGTCCTTTCTGCTTTTTTGCACTACTGCCTTTCTATCAGAATATTGACCAGTAAATAAAACGTCAATGCGATAGATTAAGAGATATTGTGCTCGCGAATAGGCTCAATATGATGTTCCATGTGTGACAAATATTTCTGTATCCTCATAAATGACTATGGAAAATTTATCAACATATCCCATATATATATATATATATATATATATATATATATATATATACATATACATATATATATATACATATATACATATATATATATATATATATATTTTTATACATAACAGAAATTTCGTAAAAATAATTTCACTTTTGGACTTATTAACTCCACATATAATTCTCTTAAACAGACTGCGCGTTGACATGTAATTGAATTTCGTTATATATTGACTACCTATTTCGACTTTAATCTCTTGATTACACTTGATGAGAAAGGTACTTAGATGTGGAAGGTTGGATTGCTAATAATAATGATTAAATGGAGGAACTCGTTTGATTGGATAGCAGAGATGCTTAAAAATTTTAAGTTCAAAATCATTTATTCATCGTGACATAGTGCGATTTTACTTTATTTATGAGAAGATAAATTCTGTAAACATAATTTTTAAAATTTAAATTTGTATTGGTTGTGGGATCGTTTACAGTTTCCCTGGCAGTTTGTTTTATGAAGTGTTTAATTTCGACCTAATCGATATCAAAGCTGTCAAGTTTCTTATACTAATTACTTTATACGCCTTCAACATTTCGTTAATTCTGGCCGCGCTTTTGCCAATTACTTTTCTCGTTTAAGGCGACACGTGATGCAGTCGATGGATTAAATTAGCTGAAAATGACATGAAAGAATTTTTCAACGTAATAATATTGCGGGCAATATTTTGATTACTGAAAGTGTATCGAGAGCCGTTTGCATACTGAAACATAATTTTGGTTCATTGTAGGGACTATCTCTGATGCCTAGAACACGCTAATGGCTATCTTTTGGGCTTATTTATATGCCAGAAAATTATCTTTCAGAAATTATATATTAAACTAATGAATGGTTTAGGAGAGTACTGGAAAGAGCAGCTGAGCTTCAGAAAAGAATTATTAATAAAGAAATTTCATCTAAATTTATATTTCGAAAAGGCGTGTTTAATGTGTTCAACTCTTTATATTTTTTTATTCATAATAAATAGCGGTAGAAAAGAATAACTTATTTCGATGAAACTGTTATAGCGAGCACAGGTGTTCCGCATGTGGAACCCATCCTAACTTTGGCAAACGCAAAGGCGATCTCTATAGTCTCCGTTGAAATTCTAAGTGTATAATTTTTCAAATCCCATCACAAATAATTTGCTGTTAAGCTACACTAACCAAGAAATTATAATTCTATTGTAATTAATTGATTTAGTTACTAAGTATTACTTGTAACAAGTTGTTTCACCAGTAAATCTGACTTATGTAAAATATAAAATATGGCACAGAAATGATAATAATAATAATAATAATAATAATAATTATTATTATTATTATTATTATTATTATTATTATTATTATTATTATTATTATTATTATTATTATTATTATTATCATTATTATTATTATTATTATTATTATAACTCACTTAACAATGTATTTTTCTATAATAACGGATATTATTCAATTAATCAATCATTGATTTCGTGAGTGATAAAAAATTGCTTTAAATCAAGTCTGTGCGTTTGAAATTAAAATCAATCTCATTTTATTTAACCAGTCGGTAGTTTTGCTATGTGGTTCGGCCGATTTACCACAATTGGATTTGCAGTCATTTCAAGCTTGCAGACTTGAGATAAAGAACGGATATTATTGTGGGTATAGCTGCCTGATATACTGTTGACTATTAACCATCATTATCATCATCATCATCATCAACAACATCATCAACATTTATGATAGTAAAATTAATATTTCTTGTTCATTAGAAGAGGCGTTGTTGCCAAATTTATGTGAAATATTATCAATACGTTAATAAATATGTCGTCCATGTTTATATAAAATGTCACATCATAGCAAATTCAACTAATCTTTTAAACGAGTTTCGTACTTATTTGGCTCTAATTGTCGTGACCGAATCATAACATCAGGATCATTTTGATCCAGAATCAGCCAAATTATTTCCAAATGCCAGCGAGGCCTTACATTGAGTGGATTCTACTTTCTTATTCACACCTACATATTTGGTCAATATTTCTTTCCGATTGATATTTTACTGTACTATTTTTAGCTAAAAGTTCCAAAAAAGGCATCCATGTCCTCTATTATATAAGAAAAACTATGCCATTATGAAAAGTAACACTGAATTGAAGTGAATATTGGTTCATAGAATAGCAAAAGTAGCTCAACGTCTTTTCATCCCTCGTCTTCATTTCTTAATTTGTACCAAATCCAAAGCTTCCGCGGTCCATCTATGGATCCGCTCGGCATTTGTGCATAGTCGTGCAACTCATCCATAAGCTGCTCATTATTTGCAATTTTCACTCTTAAGATTCGAGTAGCCCATTTCGATCAGTCATTATAAAATATTTAACGTTCCAGCGGAGGCTCTGATATCGAATTAAAATACAATTTCAGTATTTGCGATATAAATATTTTTTCCGAAATAGTAATTAAATTCATCAACTTTAAAGAATTTGTTGTTCCTCCTCATTTATGTATATATATATATATATATATATATATATATATATATATATATATATATATATATATATATATATTTATATATATATATATTGCGGGCCAGTTTTGCCTTTAATTTGTACCAATCAGTCGCAGCTAGAAGAACCAGAATGCAAACATTTTAGCATATAAAATAAAATCTTTTTTGTAAATGCGTGTGTAAAATCGCGGGGTAATTTCGCGTTTTCTGTTGCACGCTGTTTAATTGAAATTTGGCACGCGTGTTCATCAGATATTGATTTGAATATAATTACTTTTTCACAAACAAAAACGAGTTAGGTACCTATCAATAACATTGGATTACCAATTATCCAGTTGATTATGTAAGTTTTGTGAGGATGTGGTTGGATGATAGCCAATTTTACGCGCTCTCCACTTTTCTATTAATTTTTTGTTTTTTTTTCAATTAACAATAACAAATTTGCATTTCGTATGCAAAACCTAATTACACGTTTCTTAAAATAACCACTATGATATGTTAATGTCAGCATAAATAAATGGCGAGCTCCATTGTAAACATGTGTTACGAGGTTACTTGCAATTTGATAGTTGGAATCGACTATACACCTCAAATCTATTATATGTGTGGTTAAGAATTTTAGGCACTTCAAAAATGTAATCAAATATTTTTTTTGTGTCCCTTAAATGTTTAAAACATATTATATACAGTGAGTTGGCTTTGACAATTCATTTCTAAATAGTGCCGATAAATTTGACTTTAATACGGCTTTACTACACATAGGTAAAGGCCATTGAATTATTCAAATGCCACGTACTATTTTCGCACATACAAAGTGGGTTTGGGGCGTAGTTTTGACTCGGAATGATTAAATTCCAACAAGCATGAGGCCCATGTGTGCATAAGATTCAAACCCTAATTCATGCTGACTTTATAATCTCCTTGTGGTCATACATGAACCAAATTTGTGCTAGGTGTAGTCCACATAATATATCAATTAATAAAAATGGTCGTAATATAAAATGAAATAACACTGCCTTATGAAGGCCATCTTTACAATAAATTGGATTTATACAGTCTACTTTAAAAGCCCTATTTATTTTCGTCAATTCAACCAAAACTTATGATTCCGTATAATTTATTTAGCAAAACGTTGAACTGGATTGACTCATAATTTATACATTATATAATAATATATATTGGAAGAAAAAATAATATTCAACGGAACACACACACACAGCCACAAACAGTTTTCCAATTTTCTATTTTGGTACAACTATTCGACGTCGTTGCCTTGGATATTATTATCAAATAACACCTTAAGGCGAATTTTGACGAATATTCAATTTCGTTCTTCATGGAAATTGGTCACCCTGTATCTCGAAATGTAGGGAACAGAATCAATTAAAAAATCAATCAATGATATCTAATTCAGACGGGTCTATGTCTATCTATTTTGTTTATTGCTAGTAAGGTAAATAAATCCGATATGATGTGACACTGGAAAAGTAATTTAACTGGAAAATATCCCTTTTGCCGATTCGATATTCTTTTCGATGATTATGCTTTACGTTAGACCTAACAATGATTTTTGTAATCCAATATGAAAATAAATTTGTTTAGATCACCATTAATTCCCGGCATTGAACTTTCTCGGAATTGATTTTCTTTATTCCGCAATTCAAACTTCATATGAAATTTAAGGTTTGAAAATTCTAAATGCATTGTGATGAAAGATAAAATGCCCCAACTTGTCCGATTTTATACATTTTTTTTTCTTTTTAAACACCCTTGTCTCAATATCGACATTTCCAGTACAGACAGTGCGTAAAAATGTGCGTTTTGCCTACATTATTAATTACTACTACTACTAATACTTCTGATTAGTTGGATCTTTGGGTCTAAATGGATGCAAAACGAGCTCCACTCAAAAGAAAAAGACTAACCGAGTTACATTAGTTTTTGTATATAACTGAAATTTGTGCGTAGTGCACGGCAGGATGACTCATTAGTTAGAGCACCAGATTCCGAAGTACACGTGCCCAGAATCGTGTCCTATCCGCGGCCAATTCTAGCCAGTACGTTATGAGTTCCCAATAAGGACGAAACCGGTCTACTGGATGAATTGTCTTTTTCTACACTGTACAATGCTTTGTTTATACTGGCAAATATTTGTTCTTAATGTGTCAGATGTTTATATCAAGGTCAAAATCTGAATAATTCAATCTGTCATCACTGCTCGCGCAACCAATTTTCGTTTAACTATACACTATAAATGTCGGGAAGTTTACCACTTATGCATGCACCTTCATTAATGATTATAGAGTGTTCATAAAAAATATCAGATATTTATGAAAATATTCTAGAATTCATAACTGCAGTTTAGAAGTTTACATATAGAATAAATAAACAGGCAAACAATTTTTTTCTTGAAGAATATTTTTGTACGCATTTTTAGCTTTTCTTCACATAACGTGGTTTTACTTTGTTCGTGAAGTCAAAATTATTAGGCCGTGGAGTAAGATATTTCATCCGACAAAAAACTTTAAGTAACAATTTATTGATAAATTTAAACCGCCTAGTAGCTTGATTTAAGTCACACATTAGTAAATAATAAAAATATTCGCTTAAATTCTGGAACATTTCTTGTTTAAATCCTTTTGAAGCGTTTTCATTGTTGAATTGTGCTTTATTTGCGTTTTCTCTATTTTGTGCCCGACTTTCGTCAGCATTCTCGTTAAACGTGTCGTCGTTATCTTGTTTTATTGCGAATTTTTAACTTTTTAGCCTCTACGCAATCTATCCCTACCACCAAGACGATCGTTTAATATTCAGGCATATTTCGAAATGTTAGGAACAAGTAATTTAATTATTCTGTTTTTAGTATCGAATATCTCACCAAATAATATGTTTGGTGCACAGTGTTGCGTATAAAGTTCACTGTCTTATTGCCAATTTATAAATTAAGTTTAACATGGATTTCAATCGCAAAATCGAAGACAATGATGATATGGATGAAGGAGATGCAGTTGTGAGCCAGCTAGACTTGGAGGGAAGGATTAACCAATTAAACTCCAGAAAATATATTGATCAGCAAACACCAGACTCCTACAGACACACCAAGACTGGTATGAGTTTGGCAACTATAGGGCTCATTTGTTAAAAAGATCAAGGACCTCTACATATATATTTCAATATTTTATGTGTTGCAGGATTAGTCATATTTTTCCTGAAATAATTTGCTGTTATTTCTTGATCGTTTATACTGATTTTTGTACCTATGATATGCCGTAATTTCGAGCTTCACGTAAGCAAACTTGCCTCGCTTGTTTAAAACGAAAATTTCAGCGTTTCAATCATAATATGAGACTTCTGTTTTTTGTTTAAATGCTCGCGTGAATGTTAAATGGATCTCAATATTAAATCCTCAGTTGTCTCATGGCTATCTTTGTGCAATTGGCCAGATTTCAATTTCTATCAATCATCGAGTGCATTGCATTTATACTCCGTTAAATCAATTGCATTTACAAAGACTGCATGAACATATTTCTGGCTTCATTATTTAATTTTTTGATTTTCTTGCAAATCTTTAATACAATCATTGTGCTCTCTGTTTTAAAGAAATTGAGCCTTTCGTTTGTTACTCATATATATTCATATGAAAGATGGATTTCGGCATTTAGTAGAGTTCTACAGTATCATCCTATTACTTCAGTTAAATAAATAGAATAATTGTGTATTAGGTGTTGCCCACCTAGCAATAAGGTATTTTAATTATTACGAATAGGATATACCATAGACAGAATGAAAGGAAAGTATAATCTCTTGCACATTCATTTTGTGCTTACTGGCGACTCATCAGTTAGCGTTGAAGTCGTACTATCGAGACTTTATTTATTGTTATCTTCACTGCTTCAGGTTTAAACTTTCGTCTAACAGATTTTAGCGTCCTATTTTCCCACATTCCTCATCTAAACATGTAGTGGGTAAAAGGCGTAATACCTGCTCCTACTGATGAGTTGCCGGTAAGAATGAGACGAATGTGCTCGAGATTATACTTTCCGTTAATGCTGTCATCTTGGTGGTAGTAGCAATTATTCAAACGAGAAACTTGAACGCCGAAGTGAAGAAGGGTTCCAGAAGAATAGCAGTTTACCATGAGTCAGGCGGTCCTAAGAGAAGCGGTAATTTGCTATTCAGATGGGTTGACTGGCACATTGCCTGATTTTGTGGTGTTATTGTTTTCTAACAATAAGCAATGCGGATTTTGGCAGCCCCCCGGTTCGAAAGGGAATCGAGTAAATATTCCCGACCCTGCTCACGAAGATTTGCTGCTCGCTTTTGAGTGAGTAGCCAGGCGCGGTACTTTAGTGAGTGTTCTGGAAATTGTTTTCTTTTCTTTGTTAAGACTGCACCGACCCTTGAATCGAGTTGTTCTGAGATAGGTTTAACGCCTCTGTAAAACACCGCCATTCTTTTGATTTCCAGATCTCTCTCACCGTCCCATGACAATCTAGGCAAGGTAGTATATGTTTCGTGGCAGGTCGTAACCGTATCCGCATCAGGTCTCCAAAGTGAACAGCCTCTGGCTATTGAACAATGTAGGTAAGGGAAGTCGGTAAACTAGGATTGGCTCCGAGGGCCGTGCTGTGCGGGCTGTCGTCTGACCTGGTTTGGAATGTTGAGGGCCGACCTGTTTTGGGCCAGTTTGTGCTTGCGCCGGTTTAACGACTGCGCGTGTACGAACATGGCTGAGAAGAGGTTGGAACTCCGCTATTCTAATCAGTGATGCCGGTAGCTGGTGCGCTTTTTTGACGGCCCGCTGGATTTGCGCTCGGTGGGTGCTGCGGCTTGGTGTCGTTTTGTAGCGCTAAACGACCAACTCAGAACTGGTACGGAGTCGGGGAATCCGACTGTCTTATTAAAACACAGCATTGCGATGTCCGTTTATCCTTCTGGTAAAAATTGAAATAATTTGTCACTAGGTGCGCAACGCCTTATACATAATTGCATATATATATTAGTTTGCCGCCACAAACAGTATCTAAATAAACATAATAACTTGTTGCCTGAATTTAATATAAAATGTTAACATGTGTTTATGTGTATTTACTCGCGTCTAAGTGTGTTTTCACTTTTTATTAGTTTATTCTATTGCATAAAATGTATCCTGACCTTGCTCCATTTTCCATTGTATGTTTTCCATATAAATTACCAGATATTCCAGACGAGTTATGATTTGGCGGTAAGCAATTTCCTACAATTAAACGTGTTGTATGGGCCTTACAATAATGTCATTCTTGGGAACACAGAAAAATTCACATTTTACATTATTTGTTAGCAAAAATGACAGAACATCATTTTAAAATGCTCATTTTAAGGTACACCAGTAGACAATGATAACGAACGGTACTTTTAACTGATAATTATTTTTTTATAAAGTATTCTCGAAATTAAAAATATCTTATTGAAAAATTACAGATGGAAACAACTTAAAATGAATACGAAATAAAGCACAAATTTCAAATCCGACAGCAATCCCTTGTGCATTTGTTAAATAATCAAAAAAATTGAACTCAGTTTAAGTTACGCAGTGACTGCTAACATCATCGGTTACATGAGGAAATTATTCAAGTGTGCTAACATCCAATTATCCAACCTTCATTTATCAACTATACCGAGGTTCTCGATCAAAGTTGCCGCTCTAAACGAAATGTAACTATCTTTCTCAAAATCAATATCCAATTAGTATATATAGCTTCAACATCCTTATAAGTGCGAGAAAATCACGCATTTCACTATTCTTGAAAGAGAAACTAACCATTCATTGCAATACTCAATATGGCAGGTTTTCTTGAATATTTTTTTTTTTAAAAAAACGTTGCTGTGCAGTAAGTTTTATAGGAAATATTATGACACCAGTATACTTAGTTAGGATGTTGAATCTCCGCGATACGTGTGCGCGGGACGTCGCTTTACACTAACAGTTTCCCTAATATCCGGTTGGTCCCTATTTCCAAGTAAGCATCGATTTTTTTCTTCGTTTTGGCCGGATACGGATTCGTCCATTTCTTCCGAAGATTTCAACATCTTTCCTACTAACCACTGGAAATGAGGTCCGATCTAATCTTCGTTGACTGGCAACGTTTCAGTACGGCCTTTCTTGTACCATCCTCAGGATTTTAATTACATGTACATGGATAACTTACCACAATAGCATATATAAGCAAATGTCTGTTGAAAAAAGTCGTTTCCGTTGGCAAGTATTTGCCCGAACACTGACAGAATTTATTTATCTAATTTTAATTTGAAAAGTTATTTTTCTAAACTTTCATACTTACTCTAATTCTGCTGTCCATATATATGCAATTCAGTTTGATTCTCGCTAGCCAGTTTGCCGTCGTATTCTGATGATGATCATGGAAGGTCGAAATGCGTCAGTGCGTTGCGACTGGCGGTATTTTTGCTATGTTGTTCGACGACCGGTTAAATACAATAGGATTGGTGTTTACTTCAAGCTCGCAAACTTGATTTAATGAATTGTTACCACAACCCGCGCAATCAATTATTGTTTAATACTTTATCTATGCTTATATATTAGAGTTGTAAGGTCAGGTAAAACACAGGCGTAAAACCTTTGATCTACTACAATTTAAAGAAATTACGTTTTATGCACTTTGTTAAAACTTTATTATTTAATCAATTATATTTGTTATATTGCTTTATATGCATACATATAAAATAAATATGCTTCCGGATTTATTTTATTTCGTGTGCTTTTGACATGATGGACAAACAATGATTCACCAAAATCTCCGCTAACTGCGAAGACAATTTCTCCGCTATCATTGTTTTTTATTATATAACAGTAAGTCACGCGATTGCACGTTATTTGCCGTTGTGCTTTAACCAAACAATGATTAACTAACTTAATTTAAGGCCTTTTCAATATAAGGATAAGAGGCAAGACTTGTTAGACTAGAGTAAATATACAAATGAAATTTATTTGTCAGAATGGCTTAACCTCTATAGTAAAAAATTTTTAATGTGGGCTAGAAAATTATTTATTTAAACTATCCATTCTGGAAGTCTGAGAAAATTTCATGGCAAGCCTGAAATCAATATTGTGTAAAAACATACGATAGAAAACATGCTTATTTAAGAATATCTATATATATATATATATATATATATATATATATATATATATATATATATATATTCAATTATTTAGATGTACATATATTTATCTTTAAATTCGCAGCGAATGATTCATGAATTCATTTTTATTGCAAGTCTAAATTGAAAACTGCATCTATCAAACAGTAAAATGTAGACAGCTAAGCATTATCGTAAGCAAATGTTTACAACTGACATAGGGAATTATCGTGACACCAACTCGTCATTGCTTCAACGAATCATACACTGCTGTACATAATTGGGACTTATTACTCATGCAAAACAACATGCTCGCACACACCCGCGCGTTTTCACATGAACAAACACAGTGAATAGCGGAGGAAAATAGTGAAATAGCTCCGCCCTAAAAATAGTCCTTTGGATTTCCGGTAGACTGCGTGCATATGAAATTTGCATAAAAAACACTTTTAAGAAAATTAAAAGTATGCAATATAGCGTAATTTTACATAAAACATATACAATAGTGTTGTTTCCCAATGTATAGATATTCATGGATATGTATATATATAAATATATATATATATATATATATATATATATATATATATATATATATACGTGTTTTTGAGTGTGTGGAGATAAGCAGAGATTGTGTGGCATTTGATTGACTGGCAAATGTATTGTGTAATGATTACGTCCATATAAAATGAAATTCAGTGCTTTTGAGAAGTTATTAGTACTAGAGTTTATTTTGTATAGATAAACATAATGAAAGTTGAAATAATAAAAGATATCACAAAATACGAATATAAAAATATTCACTACGATTTAACAGGCAATAGACAAAGTGATACAAAACGATCAAATATTTCAATTCATATAATTACTTATTTGTTGTAAAATGGTGCACATATCATGAACGCAACCTTGATTAATCTAATTGGATCTTTACATGTAGTAAACACCAATCTCATTGTATTTAACCATTAGTCGTACAACATGACAAAACTACCGACCTTCTATGATCATCATCAGAGTACAATGTATGCAAGACTACTAGACGTGATAGCCACATATCTAATTTTGCTTTCCATAAATATGAAATGCGGTTGGATCCTCGCTAGTTAGTTTCACGTCGTACTTTGATGATGATCACGGAAGGTCGAAACGCGTCAGTGCGTGCGACTCGCGATAGTTTTTTATGTTGTTCGACGACTGGTTAAATACAATGGGATTGGTGTTTACTTCAAGCTCGCAAGCTGGACTTAAGGAATAGTTACCAACACCTGCGCAATCAATTGTTTAATTGTTAAATACTGTTTGTTGCGAAGAACTAATATATATGCAAGTATGTATTAGGTTTTGCGAACCTAGTAACAAATTAGTTCAGTTGTGACCAGAAGGATAAACCAAAGGCAGCATGAACGGAAAGTATAATCTCATGCACATTCGTTTCGTGCTTACTGGCGACTCATCAGTAGGAGCCGGTATTACGCCCTTTAACCACTATATATTTGGTAGAAGAATGTGGAATAATAGGACGGTACAATCTCCTAGACGAATGTGTAAACCTGTAATAGTGAAGCTAACATAATCTGAAGTCAACGACAATACGACTTCAATGCTAACTCACACTATATAATATATATACCGAGTCTGTAAAGGATACTAACACTATGGCTATTGTGTTAGTAACTGATACCTTTTTTAAATCGATGAGTACCGGATACTAACACTATGGTTTCCGAGTCGGTACATGATACCAACCTGATGGATATAAATTTATGCTAAAGTTCACCCAAATTGAGAATTACAACAATTTCCGAACACCTGTTACTCCAGTTAAACCATACACTCTGGCCTTCATCGATATCAGTTATCACATTTCGCGGTAAGCATGACATCATTCAATTCAGTATATTACAGTAAAATACTGTTTGTTGCGAAGAACTAATATATATGCAAGTATGTATTAGGTTTTGCGAACCTAGTAACAAATTAGTTCAGCTGTGACCAGAAGGATAAACCAAAGGCAGCATGAACGGAAAGTATAATCTCATTCACATTCGTTTCGTGCTTACTGGCGACTCATCAGTAGGAGCCGGTATTACGCCCTTTAACCACTATATATTTGGTAGAGGAATGTGGAATAATAGGACGGTACAATCTCCTAGACGAATGTGTAAACCTGTAATAGTGAAGCTAACATAATCTAAAGTCAACGACAATACGACTTCAATGCTAACTCACACTATATAATATATATACCGAGTCTGTAAAGGATACTAACACTATGGCTATTGTGTTAGTAACTGATACCTTTTTTGAAATCGATGAGTACCGGATAATAACACTATGGTTTCCGAGTCGGTACATGATACCAAACTGATGGATATAAATTTATGCTAAAGTTCACCCAAATTCAGAATTACAACAATTTCCGAACACTTGTTACTCCAGTTAAACCATACACTCTGGCCTTCATCGATATCAGTTATCACATTTCGCGGTAAGCATGACATCATTCAATTCAATATATTGCAGTTAAATACTGCTTGTTGCGAAGAACTAATATATATCCAAGTATGTATTAGGTTTTGCGAACCTAGTAACAAATTAGTTCAGTTGTGACCAGAAGGATAAACCAAAGGCAGCATGAACGGAAAGTATAAACTCATGCACATTCGTTTCGTGCTTACTGGCGACTCATCAGTAGGAGCCGGTATTACGCCCTTTAACCACTATATATTTGGTAGAAGAATGTGGAATAATAGGACGTACAATCTCCTAGACGAATGTGTAAACCTGTAATAGTGAAGCTAACATAATCTAAAGTCAACGACAATACGACTTCAATGCTAACTCACACTATATAATATATATACCGAGTCTGTAAAGGATATTAACACTATGGCTATTGTGTTAGTAACTGATACCTTTTTTAAATCGATGAGTACCGGATACTAACACTATGGTTTCCGACTCGGTACATGATACCAACCTGATGGATACAAATTTGTGCTAAAGTTCGCCCAAATTGAGAATTACAACAATTTCCGAACACCTGTTACTCCAGTTAAACCATACACTCTGGCCTTCATCGATATCAGTTATCACATTTTGCGGTAAGCATGACATCATTCAATTCAATATATTACAGTTAAATACTGTTTGTTGCGAAGAACTAATATATATGCAAGTATGAATTAGGTTTTATGAACCTAGTAACAAATTAGTTCAGTTGTGACCAGAAGGATAAACCAAAGGCAGCATGAACGGAAAGTATAATCTCATGCACATTCGTTTCGTGCTTACTGGCGACTCATCAGTAGGAGCCGGTATTACGCCCTTTAACCACTATATATACGGTAGAAGAATGTGGAATAATAGGACGGTACAATCTCCTAGACGAATGTGTAAACCTGTAATAGTGAAGCTAACATAATCTAAAGTCAACGACAATACGACTTCAATGCTAACTCACAATATATAATATATATACCGAGTCTGTAAAGGATACTAACACTATGGCTATTGTGTTAGTAACTGATACCTTTTTAAATTGATGAGTACCGGATACTAACACTATGGTTTCCGAGTCGGTACATGTTACCAACCTGATGGATATAAATTTATGCTAAAGTTCACCCAAATTGAGAATTACAACAATTTCCTTACACCTGTTACTCCAGTTAAACCATACACTCTGGCCTTCATTGATATCAGTTATCACATTTCGCGGTAAGCATGCCATCATTCAATTCAATATATTACAGTTAAATACTGTTTGTTGCGATGAACTAATATATATGCAAGTATGTATTAGGTTTTGCGAACCTAATAACAAATTAGTTCAGTTGTGACCAGAAGGATAAACTAAAGGCAGCATGAACGGAAAGTATAATCTCATTCACATTCGTTTCGTGCTTACTGGCGACGCATCAGTAGGAGCCGGTATTACGCCCTTTAACCACTATATATTTGGTAGAAGAATGTGGAATAATAGGACGCTACAATCTCCTAGACGAATGTGTAAACCTGTAATAGTGAAGCTAACATAATCTAAAGTCAATGACAATACGACTTCAATGCTAACTCACACTATATAATATATATACCGAGTCTGTAAAGGATATTAACACTATGGCTATTGTGTTAGTAACTGATACCTGTTTTAAAATCGATGAGTACCGGATACTAACACTATGGTTTCCGAGTCGGTACATGATACCAACCAGATGGATATAAATTCATGCAAAATTAATTTAATTAATTCATTATATTACAGTTAAATACTGTTTGTTGCGAAGAACTAATATGTATGCAAGTATGTATTAGGTTTTGCGAACCTAGTAACAAATTAGTTCAGTTGTGACCAGAAGGATAAACCAAAGGCAGCATGAACGGAAAGTATAATCTCATATATTAGTTCTTCGCAACAAACAGTATTTAACTGTAATATATTGAATTGAATGATGTCATGCTTACCGCGAAACGTGATAACTGATATCGATGAAGGCCAGAGTGTATGGTTTAACTGGAGTAACAGGTGTTCGGAAATTGTTGTAATTCTCAATTTGGGTGAACTTTAGTATAAATTTATATCCCTCAGGTTGGTATCATGTACCGACTCGGAAACCATAGTGTTAGTATCCGGTACTCATCGATTTCATAAAAAGTTATCAGTTACTAACACAATAGCCATAGTGTTAGTATCCTTTACAGACTCGGTATATATATTATGTAGTGTGAGTTAACGTTGAAGTCGCATTGTCGTAGACTTTGTATGATGTTAGCTTCACAATTGCAGGTTTACACATTCGTCTAGGAGATTGTACCGTCCTATTATTCCACATTCTTCTACCGAATATATAGTGGTTAAAGGGCGTAGTACCGGCTCCTACTGATGAGTCGCCAGTAAGCACGAAACGAATGTGCATGAGATTATACTTTCCGTTCATGCTGCCTTTGGTTTATCCTTCGGTCACAACTGAACTAATTTGTTACTAGGTTCGCAAAACCTAATACATACTTGCATATATATTAGTCTCTTCGCAACAGATCAGTATTTAACTGCAATATATTGAATTGAATGATATCATGCTTACAGCGAAATGTGATAACTGATATCGATGAAGGCCAGAGTGTATGGTTTAACTGAAGTAACAGGTGTTCGGAATTTGTTGTAATTTTCAATTTGGGTGAACTTTAGCATAAATTTATATCCATCAGGTTGGTATCATGTACCGACTCGGAAACTATAGTGTTAGTATCCGGTACTCATCGATTTCAAAAAAGGTATCAGTTACTAACACAATGGCCATAGTGTTAGTATCCTTTACAGACTCGGTATATATATTATATAGTGTGAGTTAGCATTGAAGTCGTATCGTCGATGACTTCAGATTATGTTAGCTTCACTATTACAGGTTTACACATTCGTCTAGGAGATTGTACCGTCCCATTATTCCACATTCTTCTACCAAATATATAGTGGTTAAAGGGCGTAATACCGGCTCCTTCTGATGAGTCGCCAGTAAGCACGAAACGAATGTGCATGAGATTATACTTTCCGTTCATGCTGCCTTTTGGTTTATCCTTCTGGCTCAACCAACTAATTTATTACCAGGTTCGTAAACCTAATACATACTACTAATGTACTTGTCTTATATATATATATATATATATATATATATATGTGTGTGTGTGTGTGTGTGTTTATGTGGCGAAAGCTACATACAGGTAATGTTCGTGACTGCATATAAATTGTGCAACCGACATTTGCTGTCACGTACAATGTATGCAAGACTACAAGAGATGAGAGCCGCATATCTAATTTTGCTTTCCATATATATTCAATGCGGTTTGATCCCCGCTAGTCAGTTTACCGTCGTACTCTGATATTGATAATGGAAGGTCGAAACGCGTCAGTGCGTTGCGACTGGCGGTAATTTTGTTATGTTTTTCGACGACTGGTTGAGTGCAATTGGATTGGTGTTAACTTCAAGCTTGAAAACTTGATTCGAAGAATTGTTTCCACCACCAGCGAGATTAGCTATTTTTTAATTCTATACATGTAGCCAGAACTGCAAAATTGAATGTCGGTGACTGCAATATATGTGAGGTTACGAGATGTGAGAGCCTTATATGTAGTTTTACTCTCGTTATGTATGCACTGCAGCATTGATCTCGTCATTCAGTCTGATGATGACCACAGAAAGTCTAAAGGTCTCAATACGTGTGTCTGACAGTTGTCTTGTTTTGTTGTGCAACTGTTTTTAATACAATTTGGGCAGCTTTTTATATCAGGTTCGCAAACTTAAATTTATGAAAGGTTAGAAGATGAAGTGAGCTTATTGTTCTATAGGTGGGTGTTGCTTGCTAATTTATGCTTTTTATTAAATGAACTATTAATTGGTTAAATATATAATTGGTGAATTAACTAATTGCATAAATGTTTGACTGGTTTATGTCAATAACTCATTCAGGAACTGATTATTATATTTATAATTGAATAATGGATTTCCTTATTTGTTGATTAATTTCTTTTGTGATTGTTAGATTAACAGACACATTGATTGAGTAATTCAATTATGGGTTTACTAATTAAGTAAAATGATGTTTAATTCTTTAAATCAAGTTAACGAGCTTTAAATAAACACCAATCCCATTGAATTTAACCAGTTGTCGAATAACAGCTAAACTACCGCCCATCGCACGCACTGACGCGTTTCGACCTTCCATCATCATCATCCTGTTTGAACAAAAGATCTCTCATTGTATTTAACCAGTCGTCGAACAACATAACAAAACTACTGGTTAAATACAATGGGATTGGTATTTACTTCAAGCTCGCAAACTTGATTTAAAGAATTGTTACCACCACCCGCGCAAACAATTATTGTTAAAAGATCTCTCAGACAAAGCCCGAATCTAAACTATGAAATTTATATGTTGGGAATATATTTTTTCTGTTGCAGCATAATTGCCTACTAATTCAATAGATGACAGAATATTCGTTTTACAAGCAAATATGAAATTGACGAACTCCGGAATCTCTTGATAAGATCCTCAAAATAAGAGCTGGTAAACTTTTGTGTTGATATTGTTCACAAAAGTGAACATCGACTTTGGAATATTTATATCCAAAGAGCTATTGAAATATTAAGTTTAAAAAAGTTTCAATTAAGACATTGTACTAATGTTCGTTGCGTTTTGATTCGCCTAACTTCTCGAAGATACTATTTAATGCAATGCGATATACTCGAGCTTAAGTAGTTTAATAAAGATATTTGATAGACAGGTATAAAACTTAAGGTGTAATAAAACCCGCTGTAGTTTTCGTACTTCAGACGATTTAATGATTAATATCAACCTACAATGTAAAGGTGAATCGGTAATGAAACGTATGAAAGTTGGATTGCATACTGTAATGATTACACATATATTTCGGCCGAATTATGTTTAAGTTCATACAACACGGAACATCTCTTGCCACGTGTTAAATTAGAATTGTTACTGTTTTTTAAATTTCATTTTAGAAAATACAGTAGGCGATTTAGCTCACGATTATCAGAGCACATATTGTATGTTTGTGCTAAAATTAATTAGGTATCTCACGGAAATAATCATACCTCTAAAAGCAAAATATAAGACACGCCACCAAAAAGCATTTTTGCCTTTGATTAAGGTTATGTGGGCTAACTTGCATCCCAATTCAAACACTATTGAAAATAATTTTATTTGCGTTACGGAATTGCGATGTAATCTGTTTTTTTTAAATTAAGTAACCTAAAACAAATATTTGCATGTTCTGATGTGACCGCAACTCGATGTCCGAAATATTAAATTACAATTCTTAAATGTCAAAGGTCAAAGCGAAACACATTTCACGCATGCATTAAACACATGTATTTTCCTCTTTTAGAAAATATCGCCACAGAATATTGTTAAATACAAGAATACCCCACATTATAAATTAAATGCAACTAATTCGCCATAATTTAATATTATTAAAAATGTATCTTTTTACGAAAAGTACCACAAAAATTAAAACCAATAATATTTTATATTATTATTATCATTACTACAACTACTACCACTACTATTTTTATTTTTAATTAAGTCAATCCTGCGATCTTGATATAAATATCTGTTCCATTATATTATATACATATACATATTTGCCAATATAAACAAAGAATTGTATAATGTGGAAAATGCAATTCATCGAGTAGGCCGGTTTTCTCTTTATTGGGAACCCATCACCTAATATCTAGAATTTGCCGCGGACAGGGCTCGAATCTGGGCACGTCTGCTTCGAAATCTGTTACTCTAACAGCAGCTATCCTGTCGGAATCTTCATTCTATGATTTTTTCTCACTGCCCGTGGATCCAAAGGTCATTTACATGATATTATTATAATCATTTATTTTATTGTCATTAAAATAACTATTTTGATTACTTTTATTAATATTATTATTAGTAGTAGTAGTAGTTGTTGTAGTAGTAGTAGTAGTAGTAGTAGTAGTAGTAGTAGTAATAGTAATATTATTATTATTATTATTATTATTATTTATATAAATATAAAAAATTATATCGTCATTACTACTAATATTACAGTCATTCTTAATAATAATATATTTATCATTTGAAATATTAGTGATTTTATTATTTCTGTAAATATTCATATAAATCTCAATATTACCATTTTTATTATTGGTATTAATATTAATATAGATGTTAATAATATTAATATAAGTTTAAATTTTATTATTAATAATAAAATTCTTATCATCATTATTATTAATTTTTTTAATATTCTTTATAAATTTCAATATTTTTTGATAATTTTATTACTATTAATATAACTATTATTACATTAGGTATTATTGTAATACTACTATTAATGAAATTAATATTAAATATATTTTCAACATTTTTATTAGAACTACTATTTTACTTTTATTATAATCAAGGTTGCGGTCTTGATATAAACACCTGACCCACCAATTGCTTACATATGTCAGTATAAACTAAGAATTGTATAGTGTAGAAAAGGCAATTCATCCAGTAGACCGGTTTCGTCCTTATTGGGAACTCATCATGTACTGGCCAGAATTTTCCGCGGACAGGACTCGAACCTGGGCACGTCTGCTTCGGAATCTGGTGCTCTAACCACTGAGCCATCCTGCCGCACGCTACACTGCACACAATTTTCAGTTATATACTAACTAATGTATCTTGGTTTGTCTATGAGTTTCCAATAAGGGCGAAACCGGTCTACTGGATGAATTGCCTTTTCTACACTATACAATTCTTAGTTTTATACTGACATATGTAAGTAATTAATGGGTCAGGTGTTTATATCAAGACCGCAACCTTGATTATAATAGTTGTTATCACCACCCGCGCAACCAATGTTCGTTTAATTACTATTTAACTTCTTCTACTACATTTACTACCACAACTAATACTAAAACAACTGATATTGCTAATACTACTATTGATAATCCTGCTGATAAAACCGCAGTTTTTTCACGCTGTACTTATTATGCTCTTAATACTATTAATAATAATAATAAATCTAATAATATTAGTTGTATTAATAACAATATAAATCTTAATGCAAAAGCTAAAAATATTACTACAAATAATATTACATGTAATACCACAACTAACATTTCTACAACTACACCTACTACTACTACTTTAATTAATACTACTAATTCTATTACTTCAACTTATTCTCCTACTATTAATACTTCTTATATATCCACAAATTTTGTAACTACTATTAAGCCTACTAATACAACTAATACTACCATTAATATTATTACTTCTACTACTACTGCAACTACAATACTCATAATACAATTACTAATGATCAAATTCTGAAACTATTATTATTGCCACTTATACTAATACTAATACAAATTATCTTAATAATATTAATATTGAAATTATTGATAGTAATAATTATCTTCTTCAACTACTATAAAAACTGGAAATACTACTACTATTAATACTACAGATAACACTAAAAATCCTGCTACTAAAATTTCTATTCCTACTACTACTGTAACTGCTACTACTATAACTAACACTACTAGTTATGCAATTACTAATAATGCATCCAATATTACTAATAATAATGATTATAGTAATATAAATTCTTCAGCTAGAACAACAACTACTACAATCAATATTATTATAAAATTACATTAATATTATTAAAGAAAAAGATAATATTAATACTTTTACTACTTTTATTTTTAATTCTGTTTACTTCTTCAAGCAGTTCGACGACTATTAATTCTATCGCAATTTCCACTAAAAATACTACTACTACTGATACTTAAACTATTAATAATTATACTAATCCTACTACGACTTCTACTGCTGCTGCTACTATTACAAATTCTACTACAAATATTGTTAAAAATAGAACTACGACTTCTACTACTACAACGGCTTTTTCTAAAACTAATGCTACTAATGCCATAACTAGTTTTACTACAGCTACTCTAACTACTATTATGCATATTAAATTAATATAATTAAAAATAAGTGTAAAAATAATATAATCATTATAATTAATATTTCTCATACTACTACTTGCACTAAATCTACAAACATTTTTTATAACTAATACAACGAATATGGCATCTTCCACTTTAACAACTACTACTATCACTACAATTACTATTAAAAATACCACGTTTACTTTCACTATTAATTTGGTTGATTATATGCTTATTTTTATATGAACATCATGAATGGTGTGTACTCGTATGTGTGTGGATGGATAGTTAGATTCCTATATGAGATATGCAGAGAATTTATTTAAATATACATATTATATATAATGTTTTAACATGTATATGAGTGAATATTTATATTTTAATATGAACATTTTGTATATATATATATATATATATATATATATATATGTTACTATTATATTTATATATATATATATATATAATGTTGATATGTTATGATCTCAGGTTGAATTGGGTATTTAGAGTTCAAAAGAACCCACTTTCTTGCCTTTATATATACGTGTATATATATATATATATATATATATATATATATATATATATATATATATATATATATGTATATATATACATGTATATATATATATATGTTTTGTAAACATTGACATAATAATAGATATCTAAATATTAGCAAATGTGTATTTGACTCATATATATTATTTATTTCAATCGGGTGCAACGGTTGTCTTTATGATATGCATATTATATATTGTCTTTGAACTTCTAGATATGGATGAATACTTAGTTAATTACATAAGATGTTGGAAGAACTGGCGTTATTGATTGTACCATTATTTAGATATGAATAATATTTAGATATCAAAAAAGTCACGTTCATGCTGTCTGTGGTTTATTCTTCTGGTCATATTTGAACTTATTTGTTACTAGGTGCGCAACAACTTATGCACAATTAGATAGACATTATATCTTCGACACAATCTGTATCTAACTGTGATTAGGTGAACCTGGTACTGAGGATTACTGCAATATCATGATAACAAAAAATTGGTTGTTCCTTCCACGCGTCCAGAAAATTAATTTGGAAATTGTGACATCACAGATAGTTTTTCTATGTTAATCTCTACTCTTTACTTATATTTATTCCACAAATGTCAATATAGGTTGGAGTACACACATACTGTGTATAGGTTTCCGTGTTGGTGTAAGTGTGTATTCAAGCAAGTATTTGAGTATAAGACAAAAGTTATTAAGGCCGGATATAATAGGAGACAGAAATATTTTAGGAAGTAAAATAAATATAAATAGATCTGTTTGGAATGTTTATATCGAATTTAACAAAAGTTTTCACTGTGAGTATGGTGTCAAAACTCAAACACTAATTTTGGAAAAATTCAGAAAGCTTGGTTCAAGAATATTTCCCGACAATCAATTTGTGGACGGCTTCAGATGTGTGCCATCAATTGTTCTGCAATGGACTACGGCGGTAACAATTTATGGAATGTCTATAGAAAATGAAATGTGCCGCTACCACTTCTTTTCGTCTCGGATACGTTGAACTTGAATAAAAAATTCCGGCTGCCCGATATTTTTTAAAAATGGAAGCAACAATTCTGCAACTTTTATCTCAAATTAATAACCTGCTGAATATATGATTTCGTTTTCTCACATAGTGAGAACAGTTGTTGAAATAAATTTTACTTGCTTGAGATAAGCACTAATACCTCTGCAGATAGGCAGTCGAACAGCGTCGAAAAACTACTGTCCATCGAAAATATTGACATGCTTCGACTTACCACGGTCAAACATATAGAAAGACGCGTATTGGCTAACGGCGATTAAAGCGCAATGCATATGTAAAGTAATGAAAACAAGCTTTGCGGATTTCAAACCCATAATGTTTGCTTCACAATTTCAAGGAAGTTACGAAAATTCTGTTTTTGCAGGTTTCGTTAAACAATTAATTTATCTATAACAGTTAAATACTGTTTGTTGCGAGAACTAATAATATATATATATATATATATATATATATATATATATATATATATATAATATATATATGCAAGTACGTATTAGGTGTTGCAGAACCTAGTAACAAATTAGTTCAGTTGTGACCAGAAGGATAAACCAAAGGCAGCTGAACGGAAATTATAATCTCATGCACATTCGTTTCGTCACTGGCGACTCATCAGTAGGAGCCGGTATTACGCCCTTTAACCACTATATATTTGGTAGAAGAATGTGGAATAATAGGACGGTAAAATCTCCTAGACGAATGTGTAAACCTGCAATAGTGAAGTTAACATCATCTAAAGTCAACGACAATGCGACTTCAACGCTAACTCACACTATATGATATATATACCGAGTGTGTAAAGGATACTAACACTATGGCTATTGTGTTAGTAACCGATACCAACATTATTGTACCGAAAAGATACATGGTACTAACACTATGGTTTCCGAGTCGGTACATGATACCAACATGTTGGATATCAATTTATGCTATAGTTCAACAAAATAGAGAATTACAACAATTTCTAAATACCTGTTTCTCCATTAAATCCATACACACTGGCCTTGATCGATATCAGTTATCACATTTTGCGGTAAGCATGACATCATTCAATTCAATGTATAACAGTTAAATACTGTTTGTTGCGAAGAACTATTATATATGCAAGTATGTATTAGGTGTTGTGAACCAATCGTTTTTGCGCTGGTGTTGATACCAAATCTTCAAAGTAAACTTGCGTGGTTGATATAAATACCAGCCCTTTTGTATTTAACGTATTATGCAATGAATCAAAACTGCTCATAGCTAGACCAACTGACGTTTTTTGATCTTCTATGCTAAAAATAGGGCATGACTGCCACCAAACTAATGGAGATCAGACCGCATCTGACATATAAGTTATAGAATATGAAATACATGTCTTTATTCCCCAGTAGTCTAGGATCTATTAAATTTGAATGGAAATACTAGATGCACTAATTTAACGAAGTTAGGTGCGATTCTTTTTTGCAACCTTTGCCAGACATACAAGCTATACAGTTAAAATTTAATCATTGTTAACGGGGGTGGCGAAAAAATTTCACAAAGCAAGTTTACGTGAATGAGAAAAATACCAACTCATTTTCATATGAGGAATCACGCAATATGGAAAAAAGAGTGGCAGTCGCACGGATTCCTGTGTTCTCACTTCCAATGGCAAAAATCAGAGCATGACGGCCTACTGACTACTTTGAATCATATCGCAACGCATATACAATAAATAGAAGCTCAGCTATTCAGCTATAACACCTATTAATCTCAATGAAAATTCCAACTGCAACTTTACCAAAAATATATGAACTATAGAATTAAAAAATGTCACTGTTTGCACAGGTGATGATATCATTGCATGAATTGAAGATTACGCAAATAAGATAAGCACTAACCCTTTGGATATGGCCATTCCAACGACATGTCATAACCACCAATTGTTATTTCCACCTATGTTGGATGGTCCACGTACATGTATGTCGTCAGTGTTTATTATTAGCGTATCGTCCAGACGAGACTTAATTATGCCTAATTCTGCAGTTAAATTATTCATTTGAGAAGTCAATGCCTGAATCAACGTTTCCAACCCATCAGAAGCCATTTTAAATGTACCACACATGCTTTATTTTTACTCAATTATATATAGAATTTTGCTCGCACAACGAGCATCGATTTAATAAAACAAATTTACACATATTAATTAATTTATGTTCACTTCGGCTCGAAGTCTGCTTTTATCATTGGGCTGACTGCTTCATTCTTATACGGGCGCTTCTGCGAGGAATTTCTGTTGAAATAATGTCTGCCCTAGATAAGACCCTTTGTTCATTATTTGTCTTAAAGGTGGCTATTGCCACACCGATCACACGCTCTGACGCGATTCTGCTTTCCATGGAAAACTGACAAACGAAGATTGAACTGAAAAGCATATAAAAATTTTAGACATTCAGATGGTTTGCTTTTATCCATAGTGCTCTTGGTTGCATCTACATGGGTGGACATTCCGGACGCACAATCTTAGTGGAGTTAAGGAAATAATTTGTTTGCAACTTCATCTTCGCATATATGAGCTATAGAAATTAAAAAAAACAATTTTTTACGCTCGTGCTAAAAACACTTTTAAACATCAATTATGCATGTTTCAGGTAACCACCAAGCCATTTGCATATAGGTATTTGCAAAAATGTTTTACAATAACGCAATTTTTAGGTGATGGCGCGTTTTGACATTCAACGTTGATTTTAAAAGCATGGCGTAAAAACTGGAAAATAAGGATAGAACTGAAATGTGTACGTAAGGTATAGAAAATAAAGTATGCGGGCGTCACGCTCTAGTAACCTCGGATTCACTGAACACGACATGAAATGTCGGATGTGTACATTTTACGAAATTTTCAGCCAAACATATGTTAGCTATACAATAATAAATATTTTGATTGGGTGGACGGCGGTTTGTGAATTTGATATAAGCACCAATCTTATTTTGTTTTACCAGTGGCACAACATAGCAAATCCACCGTGTAAATGAAAATTACTGACCTGTGCTCTGTGATTATATATATCATATGGGATTGCTGTTAATCCCAAGTTCGCTAACTTAATTTTAGGACAGTATGTTGATGCCAACAAGGCAAGTACCTTTCTTTTTTATAAGCAAATTGGCAAAAAATACATCCATGACAGTTCATTTTCCTTCCGGTCACAGTTCACTTTTTTAGTGGAAGAGAATTTGATTGAAACCAGAACAGCATACTCGTCTTCCACAAATTTGTCACTGCATGTTGCTCACAAAATTATTAATGACTGGACGGTATGAATTACACAGGAATTCTATTCTCACATTCCAAATGTACAAAGCACATGTTACATTTAGTGTAAAACAAATTGGCATTTCATTATCGACTTGGATTCTGCTAAGAAATTTTCAAGAACGGTAATCCATGACCTATTAAACAAACTGTATAATATTCAATTGAGCCCTTTTAGAGGAAAAAATTCATAATGAGAAAAACCTTTTATTGAATAACAACAGTTTAAATCACCACGTGAAAAAAATCGCAGAGTAGACGGCCTTTGATACCTAGGATAGTTGTAATATTAAAATTACTACCATTGAAGCCGGATTGTTCAGGGATAATAACTTCCAAACTCAAACAGACACACGAGCAACGAGACGTCCTTAAATTGTACTGTTTCTTGCCAGACGCTCTCATCTTTCAGGTTCTCGTATTTCGGTAAAATCTCCCTTCCTTTTCATTTACATGTGCACTGCCTGTCTTTTGCATTGATTGGTGGGTTCTTACTGTTCTCGTCTCTCTGAAATGCTGTTGAAGCAAGTTTTTCCGAATTACTTTTCCAAATTTTCGGAACTTCCTGATTTGGTCCATCGTCATGATTGGCACCATAGTTACAGAAAAAACAAATTATATACATATATTTTGGTGTATATAATTATGGATATTTATATATAAGCTAGAAAATGGGTTCTTTCAAATTCAAGTTCCTAAAATTCAGCCCAGTATATAATATATCAACATTATATATATATATATATATATATATATATATATATATATATATATATATATACCCACATAATTATAAATATATAAATAACCATACACATACACGTCTACACAGAGTATGTTATACGTGTATTTAGTTATAAAAATCAAGCAACCATGTGATTTCTTCCAAAATCATATGTAATTTTCTATATATCCATCTATATATATACGTGCTCGCACAAGATATAATAAGCATTTTATATAAGCAACCATGTGAGTTCGTCTCACGTCTTATTTAAATATTTAAATATCCTTCCATATTTTGACTTGTAAACACCATATATAATATGCAAATCATATAAGAACCCATCGATTAATACTAAAGAAAAACAGTGCAACCGGAACTGTAAAGGAATAAAGAGTCGACCGACATTTGAGTGCTTTCAATTGTTCCATCGTATTTGTTGGGCAAACAGGAATTATTCATAAAGATCGAACATTTTTTGCTGTGAACACAAACGTAATCATCATTAATCATCGTTTTCATGTCTACAAAATGAAACTGCAAACCATTTTGAACTTTGCACTAGATTAGCTTCATATTTTTGGCAGTTATGAAACAAATCGTCGGTATTCAATATGCTCATCTTGTCAGCAGCTTTATTTAGCAGTAGTCGCCAGATAGGATTGAAGAATTGCAAAATTTTGAACCATTGCAATTGAAAAGTATTGTTTAGATCTTAATTGTTTAATGCAATTCATGCGTTCAGCTTAAGATATGCGCACAACACCATTAAACCTTTCACCCAATATATGGGAAGTTTTCAAAGTATAATTCATTATCGGTATAACAGACTATTAGATAAATTTCTATTCTCAATATAGATTGATTTGATAATCACAACAGGCACATTCTATTTCTCCACCAGCTCAATTGAGATGGTGAAATGTAAGAGCTGCGCGAAGAAATGCATTTCTTATTTAAATGTATGCGTGGATGCAATTTTCCAGTATTTCTTAATTTATAAGATCCCATGTACATTAAATGTAACAAAATATAATTAATTTGTTAGGAAAATGGTTGCGCGTAAAGATACCTCGAATATCAAAAATGAAAACACGAATTTCGCCAATACTTCGACTTAAAATAAATGTAAAATGTCAGTAATATATTGAAATCGGCGTAAGACGATTCTTTAACTGAATTATTTTAAGAGTTCATTTATTTTTTTTAAATTTCTTTATAACGCTTGGTTTTGTTATACATTCTCATTTCGAAACCGTTTAGTATTAGATCGTCAACCTAAAGCGCTGTTCATAATTGAAACACAAATTCTATCCATAATTCATTCTAAGTTTGTATGTGTAGTCTCTTTCTCAGGAATGAATTAATTGTAAACGCGTTCTTAGTCTAGCAGGTATTCTATTATTATTCAAGTCTACTTTTATAAGAAGACAACTACAAGATTTAAATACATTTTCTCATTGCAGACGTAATAATTTACTATTTCACTGAATATCTCTTGTTTTTGAAAACTTTTACATTTCTATTATTTCGAAGCATTTCAAACGCCGAAGAAGATTCTGTTTCTTAATTTTGCAATTAATCGTCGTAACTAATGCTGTACAATCACGCGCACTGATTACATGCTGTGTGTTAAGCTTTCTGCAGTATTCTATGTTGAATGAAATATTAAAAAAGCAATCGATTGCTAAATCAAGTTTGCAAACTGGAGGTATACAATTTATTATATGCTTAATATTTTCATGCTGACTAACTAATTGTAAATTATGCCAAGACAGTATTTAACAAAATTTGGCCCAATAGATAACTAACTGGCTTTAAGAACAGCCAAATTGACAGAAATTTGTAGTTTGTGCAAATCTTAGCAAAACTAGCTTAAGTTTAATGTTTCAAGCTTGACTCGTTCAAAATAACGCCACACGTATGAAGTCGCAAAAGTGCCGCCTATTTATACTTGAGTCAAATTCGTTTTATTTGGAGACCGTAAATCAGTTCGCCATCCTGCTCTGACAGTGATAATGGAAGGTTTTAAATTGTCTTTACGTGTAAACGATGGTAGTTTTTTTTTGCTGTACTAGTTGGAATATACGATTGCTTATTTGAGGTAAGCAAACGTTATCTTAATGGAGGTCTACTGTTCAAACAAGCTGGCAATTTGTCCACAAGATTTATTTAAATTTTAAATCGCATTTTATTTTAATTGGTCGAATAGCTCACGGGGCAAATAATGTAAGTCATTAATCTTCATCTTTTTTCAGAATGTCATTAGGATTTATATGCAAATGGAGAGTTGTATCGGCAAGGTGAGCACGGACCTACAGCCCCGAACAGAGCCACGTGTAAATTGCATCGCTTCCTAATTAAACATCTGAGTGCATTAATCCAGGTGGCTCATGAAGGTCCGTGTGCTCACAAGAACGCCACTGGACCGGCGAAAACTATCGGAGACCATACCACTGGCTATTTTTAAGACCAACCCAGCTAATTACTAACCCGCTGTGTCGTGACTTTACAGCATTAAATACGCTTTTAGCTTATTAGACTATCATCAAAATAGAGAACTTTTATGCGTAGATGCATTGATAGTGGCATTCAAAGTTTCCATCAACACATAAATATAACACATTTTCAAGTTTATCGTTCCACCGTAGGAAACTAGTCTCCTTTCAATATTACATGCGTAAATCTGATTTTTCTACTAGAAGTAGGCTCTATGATTGAATGGACCTATCGTATTTTTAACATCAATTTTAGAAACTTAATTGCTATAATTTAGCCAATGCAAATTTTCTTCAATATTCAGTGGTTTACCAGCTAGTATTTTTTTTATTTACCTGTTTCCTTTAAGCGGAGCGCATTCGGTACTGCCGTCCACATGAAGTTCACACAGGCAATCTCCAATCTATCATTACAGAATATAGGTCATACCACCATGGTAACTAACATTGTATCAAGGTATTTTATTTTCAAATTTTAGTATACATACTTTGTCACTAGTATATAAACATTGCGTAAAATAGAAAATGGAATTCATCAAGTAGATCGTTTATCGCCCTACCGAGCACCAATCAATTGCGCTATATATTTTCTGTAAAAAACATTGCATAAGATAGCAGATGCAAATCATCAACTATGCCGATTCGGTCATTATTGAGCTCAAATCAGATGCTTAACTGAGACTCATTATTGGTATTCTTGCAAATCAACCACTACGCCACCCAAAAAAAGAACTACCTGCAGATTTTTAAATTACAAACTTATGCTTTTTGATTAATGTTACCGCCAGTTGGAGCCTCTTTGGCCCTGAGTTTCAACTAGAATTGATGCACGCAGTTGATTGGTAGTTACCCTATTTCGCACTCTCTCCAAGATTACACTTTTCTATATTATTTTTGGTATTTCAATTGACGCAACAATAAACGTTCATTTGTAGATACATGAGAAGAATATGAGAAAGAAAAGGTTCTCGTTTAAAATAAAATTTCATTTTATTTTTCAAAAGGGAAAGAGTACTATGAATTTTATTAATGCTCGCATTCCAAAAGGATATTTCAAAATACTAGATGAACTTGTGACGTTAAAATATCGAGCGCAAAGTAATTTCTTGTGCAACAAAATTATTATCAGTGTATTAAGCAATTACGATTCTCAAGAGATTTGGTGAACATATTACGCAGGTCTAAACAACGTGTCAATCGAATAAATCTTATGTTTTTCGACGACTGGTTAAATGCAATGAAATCGGTGTTTACTTCAAGCTGGCAAACTTGATTTAAAGAATTGTTACCACCACACGCGCAATCAATTAGTGTTAAATTGTATCGCCTATATATGTATATGTGGCGAAAGCTGCAAACAGTTAATGTTCATGACTGCATAGAAATTGTGCAGCCGACATTTCCAGTCAAGTTCAATGTATGCGAGACTGCTAGAGGTGAGAGCCGCATATCTATCTTTGATTTCCAAATATATTCAATGCGGTTTGATTCTCGATAGTCAGTTTGCCGTCGTACTCTGATGATGATCATGGAAGGTCGCAATGCGTCAGTGCGTTGCGGCTGGTAGTAGTTTTGTTATGTCGTTCGACGACTGGTTAAATACAATGGGATCGGTGTTTACTTCAAGCTCGCAAACTTGATATAAAGAAATCTTACAAGTTTGGGGTATACCAAAATTGAACATTTAAAAGAAAATGAAGAAGTGTTGCGGGCAAGACTCATGTGGGTATCTTGTGCATTGGATGAACTAAGTTATTTTGTAAGAATGATATAAAACCAGGAGTTTCATGTGTTTTAATACCGACCAATTTTAATTAACGCTGCTTAACTTATCAAAAATATAATGGATTAGCAAACAGTGGAGGTACTTTCGATGGAGCAAAATTATGGAATACATCTTCTCATAAATGTGTTATTGATTTTGAGGCAGAATTTCAATTTTCATTTGAACAAACCACCGACTTGTAGCCTACAAGTATTAATTATAAAAATTGGTTCAAGATTACTTAATTTGGCCAGGCTTCACATTTCTAATCATCCAATTTGCCCAGAACACCACGTATTGACTAATCAAAATTTGAATACCCTTAAAGGTATCAGCGGAAATTCAGATATAAAAATACTACGCGTTGGTAAAGGACAGGTCTGACTATCTAAACAAAATGGAAAACGTACTGAATGAAAATTAAAAATTCACGCGTCTAGAGGATAAATCATATGAATTAGACAAAGTGGAGCGCAAATTAATAAATGAAATTAAGATCTTGACAAAGGTTGGTTTGATTAGTGAGTCCATTTCACAAAGGCTCACATCAGTTGGATCATCTGCACCAGCAATTTACGGATTACAATTGTCAATTCTTTGTTCCATGCAGAGTCTAAATGGTTATTTCGTATACTGGAACCATTTCGCAAACTATTACACAATTATTCAGTTGCCGATTCTTTTGAGTTTGGTAACAGAATTCATGATAAAAATGTTAAAAACAAGATAATGCCATATTTTGATGTTGCGTCTTTGTTTAAAAATGTTCCAATTGACGAAACCAATGACATTATAGTTCAAGCGATAGAACAAGACATACAACCATTTCCGGTTCCATGTTACACTCTTAGCAAGCTTACTTTATTATGCATGAAAGATGAACAGTTTCGTTTTAGTGGAAGTATCTTTAAACAGACTGATTCAGTATCCCGTGGATATCAGCGTATCCGGGTAAGCTTACTTATTTAATATAATATATAAATTGCAAGTAATTTAATAATATCATGTCTGGTTTATTAAATACTGAGGATAAAGAGCAGTTGGCTAGTGGACTTAAGGATTGTAGCTTAAGAGATAGTTCAGAGGAACTTAAATGTTCCAAGATAGATGATCATTCCGCATATATGGATTTTCCGGGCCTGGCATCCAAGAGACCCCTTATGGTAGTGACC
>JAQBSW010006393.1:0-49009 GCA_029291075.1 Eudiplozoon nipponicum | reverse complement strand
TTGATATGTAGTAGGGGTACAAAATCAAGAACGAGATAGCAACAGCGAAAAGTACCCCTACATTATGGTGCCCCGGTTCGTCGAACTTACAGCCAGTAAGGAATTAATAAACAGCTAGATTTTGAGAAATTCAAGCACTTTCAATGAAGGCCACTACACACGTTATTGCCTCGGAAACGTCTGCACATACCCGCACACAGATGCGACGTTCAAATGGGCGTGGACACCCTCAACAACTCAGGTGATTCCGCCCATGGAAGGTTCAGAAGACGGGTGGGGTCAGCCTCCTCGGCTGAGCACCCCAAGATTGTTGGCCGCTCCACGTCTGATGGCTCGAAGCACGTTGCCTTCGCGGTAGAGCGCAATCAAACTATTGTCTTTACAGCGACGGCTCCAATTAAGTCATGCTTCAAACGCCCAAATGCCAGCAATCAATCTCATCGCCGGTTGCCACTATCAACATACTTTCTCATCCGTGACGCAATCTCTGGCGAATGAATTGTCATAGACACTGGATCAGATGTAAGCTCACTACGCCACAATTATCTCGAACCAACCCACCCAGTCGACACCAACAGTCTGACCTGCGCGAATGGCTCCAACATAGCGACGTTTGGGGTACGAGTACACACTATCTCGTTCTCCAACTCAAAATGATGTTTCAAATATCCGTTCATCATCGACAACACGACACGGAACATCATTGGACGTGACTTTCTCGAACACTTCGACCTAACCATCCGTCCAAGAACGCGAGAAATAGAGGAGCCAGTATCAGTGTTGACAGAACCAAAATCAGTCGTTATACGGCATGAAAGAGCAATAACATTTCCTGTAAGGTTAGCCCCCTTCATTGTGTACTAATTTTCACTGTCGGGGGGGTGTATGTAACACGCGGCTCCGTGTTACAACCCAACGAAGGTCAATTTTTACAAACGCTGTGCTCTTTAAGGTCAAATATTCTAACTCTGTCCTTAAACAATATTTCTCTTAGCTGTGATTTTAGGAACAATCTCTTTTAGTCTCAAGCAGTTTTAATCGATATTTCTTGAACTGCAATTTTATTTGTAATTAATAGTGTTTTTATAAAATAGACAGAACCGCGCGCGATCCGAGAGGATCACGCGGTGGACTATGGTGTCATAGTGAACTTATTTCGCTTAGTTGAGTGCAAATTTGGACTATCCGAACTTCAGAGAACAATATATTAATATCATGAACTGAGATAGAATCGTTACAAACGGTGAAGTTAACACTTGTGAGTTGTGTCATTGTAGTCCTTAAACGATTTACATTCCTTTTATAGTGATAACCTTTAACGATGACTTTTTCCATGTATCATTTGTTTTAAATCGATGGCATAAATGTTGCGCAATTCAGACCTTTGTACGCGAATAACAGATTGAGCATAAAACAATTTTCTATCATAAACTTAAATCATTTTAATTTTTGCCGTCTAGAAGACGGACCATTTAGTTTAATTGTGAACGGTATTTAAATCATATTTTTGCATAAAAACTATTTTTACAGCTGACAAACATATATTCAATTTTGACTAACTGTGAATAGTGTTTAAGATATAATTTTACATTAAAAAATCTGTATTATTGCCAACCAACTCCTTCAATTCGGATTAACAGTGAATTATATTTATGTGCTACATTGTGTGTAATATATACATGAAACCTTTCTTCGGCCTTCTAATATTAACCATCTGAAAAGGAACAGACTGATTGGATGCTCGGGTAGTAATAATGGCCACCATTGATAAGTAGTAGGGGTACAAAATCAGGAACGAGATAGCAACAGCGAAAAGTACCCCTACATTATGATGCCCCGGTTCGTCGAACTCACAGCCAGTAAGGAATTAATAAACAGCTAGATTTTGAGAAATTCAAGCACTTTCAATGAAGGCCACTACACACGTTATTGCCTGGGAAACGGCTGCACATACCCGCACACAGACACGACGTTCAAATGGGCGTGCTCACCCTCAACAACTCAGGTGATTCCGCCCATGGAAGGTTCGGAAGACGGGTGGGGTCAGCCTCCTCGGCGGCTGCAGAGGCTGAGCACCCCAAATTGTTGGCCGCTCCACGTCTGATGGCTCGAAGCACGTTGCCTTCGCGGTAGAGCGCAATCAAACTATTGTCTTTACAGCGACGGCTCCAATTCAGTCATGCTTCAAACGCCCAAATGTCAGCAATCAATCTCATCGCCGGTTGCCACTATCAACATACTTTCTCATCCGTGACGCAATCTCTGGCGAATGAATTGTCATAGACACTGGATCAGATGTAAGCTCACTACGCCACAATTATCTCGAACCCACCCACCCAGTCGACACCAACAGTCTGACCTGCGCGAATGGCTCCAACATAGCGACGTTTGGGGTACGAGTACACACAATCTCGTTCTCCAACTCAAAAGGATGTTTCAAATATCCGTTCATCATCGACAACACGACATGAAACATCATTGGACGTGACTTTCTCGAACACTTAGACCTAACCATCCGTCCACGAACGCGAGAAATAGAGGAGCCAGTATCAGTGTTGACAGAACCAAAATCAGTCGTTATACGGCATGAAAGAGCAATAACATTTCCTGTAAGGTTAGCCCCCTTCATTGTGTACTAATTTTCACTGTCAGGGGGGGTGTATGTAACACGCGGCTCCGTGTTACAACCCAACGAAGGTCAATTTTTACAAACGCTGTGCTCTTTAAGGTCAAATATTCTAACTCTGTCCTTAAACAATATTTCTCTTAGCTGTGATTTTAGGAACAATCTCTTTTAGTCTCAAGCAGTTTTAATCGATATTTCTTGAACTGCAAATTTATTTGTAATTAATAGTGTTTTTATAAAATAGACAGAACCGCGCGCGATCCGAGAGGATCACGCGGTGGACTATGGTGTCTCAGTGAACTTATTTCGTTTAGGTGGAGAATAAGGACTATCCGAAATTCAGAGAACAATATATTAATATCATGAACTGAGATAGAATCGTTACAAGCGGTGAACTTAACACTTGTGAGTTGTGTCATTGTAGTCCTTAAACGATTTACATTCTTTTTATAGTGATAACCTTTAACGATGACTTTTTCCATGTATCATTTGTTTTAAATCGATGGCATAAATGTTGCGCAATTCAGACCCTTGTACGCGAATAACTGATTGAGCATAAAACAATTTTCTATTATAAACTTAAATCATTTAAATTTTTGCCGTCTAGAAGACGGACCATTTAGTTTAATTGTGAACGGTATTTAAAACATATATTTGCATAAAAATCTAATTTTACAGCTGACTAACATATATTCAATTTGGACTAACTGTGAATAGTGTTTAAGATATAATTTTTCATTAAAATCTGTATTATTGCTCACCAATTCCTTCAATTCGGATTAACAGTGAATTATATTTATGTGATACATTGTGTGTAATATATACATGAAACCTTTCTTCGGCCTTCTAATATTAACCATCTGAAAAGGAACAGACTGATTGAATGCTCGGGTACTAATAATAGCAACCATTGATAAGGAGTAGGGGTACAAAATCAGGAACGAGAAAGCAAGAGCGAAAAGTACCCCTACATTATGGTGCCCCGGTTCGTCGAACTTACAGCCAGTAAGGAATTAATAAACAGCTAGATTTTGAGAAATTCAAGCACTTTCAATGAAGGCCACTACACACGTTATTGCCTTGGAAACGGCTGCACATACCCGCGCACAGACACGACGTTCAAATGGGCGTGGTCACCCTCAACAACTCAGGTGATTCCGCCCATGGAAGGTTCGGAAGACGGGTGGGGTCAGCCTCTTCGGCGGCAGCAGAGGCTGAGCACCCCAAATTGTTGGCCGCTCCACGTCTGATGGCTCGAAGCACGTTGCCTTCGCGGTAGAGCGCAATCAAACTATTGTCTTTACTGCGACGGCTCCAATTAAGTCATGCTTCAAACGCCCAAATGCCAGCAATCAATCTCATCGCCGGTTGCCACGATCAACATCTTTTCTCATCCGTGATACAATCTCTGACGAATGAATTGTCATAGACACTGGATCAGATGTAAGCTCACTACGCCACAATTATCTCGAACCAACCCACCCAGTCGACACCAACTGTCTGACCTGCGCAAATGGCTCCAACATAGCGACGTTTGGGGTACGAGTACACACAATCTCATTCTCAAACTCAAAATGATGTTTCAAATATCCGTTCATCATCGCCTACACGACATGAAACATCATTGGACGTGACATTCTCGAATACTTCGACCTAACCATCCGTCCAAGAACGCGAGAGATAGAGGAGCCAGTATCAGTGTTGACAGAACAAAAATCAGTCGTTACACGGCATGACAGAGCAATAACACTTCCTGTAAGGTTAGCCCCCTTCATTGTGTACTAATTTTCACTGTCGGGGGGGGGGGGTGTATGTAACACGCGGCTCCGTGTTACAACCCAACGAAGGTCAATTTTTACAAACGCTGTGCTCTTTAAGGTCAAATATTCTAACTCTGTCCTTAAACAATATTTCTCTTAGCTGTGATTTTAGGAACAATCTCTTTTAGTCTCAAGCAGTTTTAATCGATATTTCTTGAACTGCAATTTTATGTGTAATTAATAGTGTTTTTAAAAAAGAAACAGAACGCGCTCGAAACAGAAAAAACACCTGGTAGACTATTGTGTCATAGTGAACTTATTTCGCTTAGTTGGCAAATTTGGACTATCCGAACTTCATAGAACAATGTATTAATATCATGAACTGAGATAGAATCGATACAAGCAGTGAAATAAACATTTGTGAGTTGTGTCATTGAAGTCCTTAAACGATTTACATTCTTTTTATAGTGATAACCTTTAACGATAACTTTTTCCATGTATCATTTGTTTTAAATCGATGGCATAAATGTTGAGCAATTCAGACCTTTGTACGCGAATAACTGATTGAGCATAAAACAATTTTCTATTATAAACTTAAATCATTTTAATTTTTGCCGTCTAGCAGACGGACCATTTAGTTTAATTGTGAACGGGATTTAAAACATATTTTTGCATAAAAATCTAATTTTACAGGTGACTAACATATATTCAATTTGGACTAACTGTGAATAGTGTTTAAGATATAATTTTACATTAAAATCTGTATTATTGCCAACCAACTCCTTCAATTCGGATTAACAGTGAATTATATTTATGTGCTACATTATGTGTAATATATACATGAAACCTTTCTTCGGCCTTCTACTATTAACCATCTGAAAAGGAACAGATTGATTAGGTGCTCGAGTAGTAATAATAGCAACCATTGATAAGTAGTAGGGGTACAAAATCAGGAACGAGATAGCAACAGCGAAAAGTACCCCTACAATATAGTGCATAACATTTCAATTATAATAATACAAAACTTGGAAATAAAAATCTCAAGAAAATCTGTTTCCGATAACAATTATCCTTGTCTTTTATTCAACCATGAGAAAGTATTATCATAATCAAAATAAAAATATCAGCAGGATAGTAGACTTTTTCTAGTTCAGTAGATAAAAATTTAAAAGACATCTTAGATGGAGGCGTTTCTCTAAGCCCCTTTGGCAATTGATTATAAATTTTGTAGATTTTCGAAAAAGAGAATAACTTGCTCGCAACATTCCCCACCAAAGGAGGAGATATTGCCAAATGTCCAGATCTAGTTCCAACTTCATGACTCTTTCTTATTGGATTCATATAGGCACCAGTCCACTGGTTGAAATGGAAAACTTTTATGCAATAGCACATCCTCCGAAACCATAAAGTTTGCAGTGATACAAACTGTAATCTAGTGGCGTATATAGTGCAGGAGATAGGACTAATTTGTTTCACAACTTTTCTTTGTACAGCTTCTATCTTATTAGACAAACCCTTTGTTAATGGATTCCAAGTAGCGGCAGCATATTCTAGTATCGGTCTAATCCATATTATATACATTTTAAATTTTATGTCATTAGATAAGATATTTCTATTTATTAGTGCCTATCGGTGCTTGGCACTGCCTACTATCCTTTTGATATGTCTCTCAGCAGAAGCTTACATTGAGTATTTATGTCTAAATCTTTAATTTCTTGCATAAGTTTAATCTCAAAAACATCATTAATCACAACATTTTGAAAATAAACATAATTAAACTCTGTTCTGTTACCTATTTTTAAAGCTCTCGACTTTTTACTATTTATTCTCAGCCCTAGTTTTATCAAATATCTACTTGAATCATTCAAATCTAGTGTCTCATTATTTTTGCAGAATTCGACATTTTTTGGATCAATTGGAAAGATTATTTTTAAATCATCAGCGAATTTGCAAACTCGACCGTTAATGATCTTAGTTTCCAAATGTGCAAATACGATTTTAAATAAAATTGGCCCCAAACTTTATCCCTGTGGAATTCCACTTGTTACTCTTTTCGATTTTGATATCAAATCGTTTACTTGAATACTCATTCTTCGATTATATAAATAGTATCTAAGTAATCTAAAAATATTCGGATCAATATTCAATAAACTAATCGCATTCAAAATAGCATCAAAAGATATAGAGTCAAAAGCTTTTGAAATATCTATAAATACAATTAATGCATCTAACTTTTTTTCATCTAATGTAATTACATGTTTCCACATAGAAAGCATATTAGTAGTTGTCGATCTTTCTTTTATAAAGCCATGTTGACATATATCAAAATCAGTCGGCAACATACGTTCTAAATGATCTAGTTTTAATCGTTCTATTACCTTCAAAAACGAAGGGATAATAGAGATTAGTCTATAATCACTGGCGCACGTTGGCTAACTTACTTTTGGCAACGGTTTAGCTACTATCGTTAGTATATCGATTGGTAATTTCCCATTCTTTAAACTTTTTTTATAAAATTGCAGAGCGTATTCATGATTGGAAAAAAGATTTTGATTATTTCACAGTCATGCAACTTATTAAAATCACCTACCACAACATTATAACCATGACAGTCCGAAATAGATTAAAAAGAATTAGTAAATATTTGGTCATCATATAAACTAGTATACGGCGGTCTGTAAACTGCGGTTATGAACAGGTTATCGATTTTTATAGATAAAAAATCAATGACAGTATTATATTCGCTATTATGTTACTTATTACAAAATCACACAGCAAAATGTTTTGTTCTTAACACTTCAACAGTTGGCTTAAAATAAAGTATATGTACAACAATACTAATCTTTACAGTATTCGATATTTACTGATTTAATTTGTTTGGTTTCCTTATAATTCCTTTGTTGGGTATTGTAGCTATAGTTCTCTTCTGTCCGCTGTCCACAATATTCATTAGTAATTCATCGTTTTTTGTGATTTTAGACTCAATTGACACACCTTTTATGGTATCATGTTCCAGATTACATGATCCTTGATTTTTCTTCAACGTTTTTGCTGTCGACAATTTTCTTTGTACATCTTCCATCTTATTGGACAAATCCTTTTTTAATGGATTCCAAGTAGCGGCAGCATATTCTAGTATCGTTCTTATCCATATTATAAACATTTTAAATTTTATGTCATTCGATAAGATATTTCTATTTATTAGTGCCCATCGGTGCTTGGCACTGCCTACTATCCTTTTGATATGTCTCTCAGCAGAAGCTTACATTGAATAGTTATGCCTAAATCCTTAATATCTTGCATAAATTTAATCTCAAAAACATCATTAATCACAGCATCATGAAAATAAACATAATTAAATTCTGAAATCTAAAGATTTCATTGTTACTATTTATGATTACAAAAATAGGTTTTTAATAGTTGTGTTTTTGGTACATTGTTGAGCTTTAAATGTTAAATTATCATTCATTGCACGTTTTAGACTATCTTATTGTTGGTTACGTCATTTTATAAATAAATTTTTATAATTAATCAAACAGTGGTTGCTCGGGCGTTGATAAAAATTATATTTAATCAAGGTTGAGATCTTGTTATAATCACCCAACCCATTATGTAAATACATTTGTTAGTATAAACTACGTTTTTTATAGTGTGGAAAAGGCAATTCATCAAGTAGATCGGTTTTTTCTTTATTGGACACTCATCATGTACTATTCATAATTTGCCGCGTACACAATTTTCAGTTATACACTAACAAATATTTATTGGTTAGTCTTTTTTATATTTGGAGCCTATATCACATCTCTTTCGCCCTAAAGTTCAAACTAACCAGTCAAAATCTGACAAAATATAAAAATACCACATTGCATTTTAATACTAATTCCCCATTTAACGTGGTATCTGTTCTATAATGACAGATTGTGGATAGCTAGTGGGAATACTATATAGGCTCTACCTACAGGAAAGGCGAACCAAAAATCATCAGTTAGTATATAATTGAAAATCGTGTGTAGTGTGTGGCAGGGTGGCTGAGTGGTTTGAGCAACAGATTCCGAAGCAGACATGCCTAGGATCCACCCCTATCCATGCTAAATTCTGGACATTACATAATGAGTTCCCAATAAGAACGAAACCGGTCTACTTGATGAATTGCCCTTTCCACACTATACAATACCTAGTCTATTCTGACAAATGTATGTATATAATGGTTCAGGTGTTTATATCATAATCGCAACCTTTATTAAAAGTAATTTTTTGTAGTCTGATAAGTTTTAGGAGTGGAAACATATTTTGAAATAAATTGTAAATACGAGTTATTTTACTGTTTTAATCTCTGGAGATAAAACCTCAATAAACATTTCATTTACAGAAGATCAGTTGTTTAATATATTTGTGCAATTCAATTAAAGAAACCGAGGTTCTTTGTGTGGCAATAGCCATATTTAAGACAAATAATGAACACAGGGTCTTATCTAGGGCAGATATTATTTCACCAGAAATTCCTCGCAGAAGCGCCCGTATAAGAATGAAGCAGTCAGCCCAATGAGAAAAGCAGACTTCGAGCTGAAGTGAACATAAATTAATTAATGTGTAAATTTGTTTTATTAAATCGATGCTCGTTGTGCGAGCAAAATTCTATATATAATTGAGTAAAAATAAAGCATTTGTGGTACATTTAAAATGTCTTCTGATGGGTTGGAAACGTTGATTCAGGCATTGACTTCTCAAATGAATAATTTAACTGCAGAATTAGGCATAATTAAGGCTCGTCTGGACGATACGCTAATAATAAACACTGACGACATACATGTACGTGGATCATCCAACATAGGTGGACATAACACTTTGATCTCATATCGTCTGAAGATTAGCCTAAACGAAAATGTTTAAATGTACGCCTTATGAGGTATGCTTGTAATCCGTCTAGTTTGTCAAATGTTGCATTTTATGTGGGGCCACAAAAACGGTACTATATTTTAGAAAAGGTTATATGTATGTCGTAAAACGAGTAAGACTACGTCGGTTGACTTTGGTTTTCTCAGTATCGATTTTATAGACCGCATGAATTTCATTTTTTATTTCTTAAGATATTTTTGAATTCAAAGCAGTTTAGCTATGTGAACTTTGATTACAAATATGAAAGCGTGAATGTTTTGTTCATCTGCCTTTTTTCCATTCATAGTTGTTGTGATAAAAAATTGTTGTGATAGAAACGTTGTTAATGATCGCACTGTAGCATTTAATTGTAGTATGCGAGATATGTATCAATTTCCACATCGGTGAATACGAAGCCGAGATAGAATTTTTGTCTGTTTGCCTGAATAACGTTTTGAATTAGCCTAGTTCGACTTAAAGCAATGAAAATTATGTTAGAATTTTATAGAAAACAGGGTAGGTAAACAATGAAGTTAAACTCTCTTATTATTATTGCATAAATGAAAATGTTATCGGATCGTTGGATTACCTTCTTGTTATTCATATTCATAGTATGTTTTTTAATATACTGCATAATGCCGTATCAGTTAGCTAGTCTGTTGAATGAGTACAATATATATCTCAAAAGCGGGACAAGCCCATGAAGTGATTTTTTATAAAGATACACACATGATTATGTTTTCAATTATATATAGGAAATAAATTTAAGATTTAACATGAATATATTGCAGAGTTATCTCCTTTGCTCGTGTTTCTATTTCACTGAATTAATGTGAAATTTGACATCTATATTTTAGATTTGATATTTTGTTGAGATTATACCACATTTCCGAGACAGCAATTATATGCGGGCTACTTTTACAATTAATTGCAGGGAAGTATCGCAATTTTGGCTGCAGAAATCTTGCATTTAGATACCGTATATTTATTTTACTGATTTTAGGAATTGGGCTCAATTGGAAGGGATAAGCCCTTGTTAAATTTGTTGTTCGTTTTGGTTGCTTACAAGTTGATATTTTGTGTCAAATGTTCAGATTTGAGTGCCCTCCCAAAAATGCCCTTTGTCTTTATGATTTTTATTTGATATATCAAATTGGCTTAATGATATTTTTCGTGGTTTAATCGTGAGATTAAAGCAAACTTTTTCTACTTTTGTCGATCTATTGTAGTTGAAATTTAACTGCTCTTAGTGCCATCAATGAGGAAAGGCGTATAAAATAAATAAAACCCTAAATATATTTCAAATAAACGTGAAATAAATTCTAGATTTTATCTAATTCTTAAAAATATAAAATAGTGTCTATTCAAATTTAATATCACTGAGTAAAATTCTAAAAAAATTAATCATACCGCGCGCGCTTAATTTTATAAATCACTCAGCGTAATAGCTCCTTATTTCGCTGAATCCTGTACTGTACCTAGACACGTTTGTAAACCTAAAGTCTAAATTAAGATTCTGTCTGCTTTTCCAGAAGAAGTTTGATAAACGTTAAGAAAAATCAGGATATTTGTTGTTGAAACGGACAGCCAATTGAATATCAAGAATAAAAGTAAATAAACTCCCTTCTGTGTGCCTACCATGCCCAAGCGAATCCGGAATTCTAAATTGAAATATTCAAAATTCAACATTATTTATTAAATTAAATAAGAAAATCTGAAAAATTGCTCGATTAAAACAGTGAGATATTCTGAAATTTGCATTTAATTATTTTGTCAGGATGGCTTCGTTTAACAAAACAACTAAACTTCAAAAGTACAAAAATAAAATTGATTACAATTTATATTGAGAAATATTGATTTCGATTTACATTCATATGTTGTAAACTTATGCTCTTACAAATATTTCGTCATAATCTTCAGGCGTTATAGAAATGCATACCCCATATGTTGTTTTTACATTTTAAGATCTCGTTTCATTATTTTACATGTCTACAATTCGATATTTTAACGCCAGTGTTTATAAGTCAAATGTTACAACAATTTCCTTGTGCCAGATTTGGTCCTTTCTCTCAGTATCCTCATCCGCTTATGAAAATGTGAAATGCAGTGCTCTGGGGCTACAAACTCGTCTGTATCATTTATCTCAATAAATTCATTCTTTCCTGTAATTTGCTACAGATTGATTGCTCTTTATAAAATGGAATTAATGAACTTTTTCTGTTTTTACAATAATTGTTTGCGCGGTTCGTGGTAACAACTCTTTAAGTCAAGTTTGCGAGCTTGAAGCAAACACCAATCCCATTGTATTAAACCAGTCGTCGAACAAAATAACAAAACTTACACCAGCCACAACGCACTGACGCGTTTCGACCTTCCACATATATTTAATGCAGTTTGATCCCAGATAATGAGTTTGCCGTCGTACTCTGATGATGGTCATGGAAGGTCGAAACGCGTCAGTGCGTTGCGGCTGGCGGTAGTTTTGTTATGTTGTTCGACGACTGGTTAAATTCAATGGGATTGGTGTTTTCCTGTTTTTGTTTTACTTATACATGCGCAAAATGCGCTGCAAATTTGAAGACAGAATTTTGACGTGATGCTTCTCGACTTGATTGTAGATATGTGACTCGTTTTGTCTCTTAGAGCTCCTATAAAAATATCTACAGACTAAAAGTTCAATTGAGTCTTATTGAATTTTCTATTTTTAGGTTTTCAAACAACCCGCCATGGTTCCTCATAATCAAACCTGACTATAGACCTTCCTATCTGTGCTCTAGATCTAATTTTCTTTTTCAACAAAATTATAGACAAAACACTTATCTAACTACATCTTTCAATATATCAAAATGCAGCTTTTAGCTTCAAATGTAAACTATCTACTATCCTATCTGATCTATGGTTGTATGCACATTGCTGTACCTCAATTACAATGGTATTCAATGATCAAGTTAATAATCATTGTGATGAATTGACTACGATTTCTACAGGAACAAAAAGCATACTTCCTGTCTATTATATTCTTCAAAATTGCTAACTCAAACTGACATTTAAAAAAATCAACCATTGTGAGCAGATTTCTTAGACCAGAAATCTTGAAAGATGGACCATGTATAACAGTCACCAGCCTGGCATTAAATTAAATAGAGCGGTGTTCAATTAAATATAGCTGTTGATCTACCTTGATTGTGGTTCCAACGATCAAACCCAGTCTAGACAATTTTTCTCCAAATGTCTTGTGTGAAGACACTGGTTCCTTAGTCAATTCTGAAGTTGATAGAAATATTTATTGTTTTTCCACTAAATGCGCAATCAAGTTGTTTGTAGATTTTACCAAATCGACCAAAGCCTTTCGCTGGATTAGAACTTTGTCTGCCACATTTGACCTGCCGAGAGCATCGATCACAACATTTTATTTCCAAAAAAGTGGGAGGCTGCGAAGCCAAATTCATATAAGTTGATTAGTTGCAAATTAACACGCCAAAAATAATTTGGCATTTAGGTTTTACCTAGGATAAACAGAAGCAAACTACAGCCAGTTAAATCCTAGAATTGATAACTATTCAAGAAATTCTTGAAGTGCAGCACTGCATGATAACCCGCGAGAAAATAATCTCCAGACGCATCGTAATTTTTCTCACGGTTCTGTATCATTCTACTGTAAATCTCAACTGGCCTTGTTATGTCATTGAAGTACTCATGCTATACCTATATCCGAAGCGCCTGTGACCAAATTAGATGGGTTAATCCAACCACAAGTGCCAAAGTTATTGACATGCCAATCATATCCGTAGCACGCTAGAATTTCACTTTGACATATTGGTTAAAATTGGAAGGCTAGGAATTCATGGTTGGGCTTACCTTTCGAACAAGATTCTAAGTTAAATATCCCAAATATACAGCAGTTTAATTTGTACTAAACAGCTAGAAAACCATATGACTGAACTGCCTTTTCTCCAGGAAAACCAGAAATTAAAATTCATTATAAATTGTGACACATTAGGAAAAGCAATGATAAAAGTAAAGCCTAAAATCGGGCTGAAGATAAATAAATTATTTAATCAAGAAAACGGCGTATGGTGATATAATAAAATGTTACAGGGTGGGCAAACATCCGATCGTCCAAGACCTGTCTTGGTGGAGTTATTTAAAAGACAGACAAACATACAGATTGAACCAATTAACAAGAAAGGGTGAATACTCTAATTTTCACAAAATATTAATAAGCGGTGACAAGACATTTCTACAAAGGAAATTGGCAACAGAAAAACAAATCAATAATAATGCTTTAAATCAAGTTTGCGAGCTTGAAGTAAACACCAACCCCATTGTATTTAACCAGTCGACGAACAACATAACAAAACTACCGCCAGCTGCAACGCACTGACGCGTTTCGACCTTCCATGATCATCATCAGAGTACGACGGCAAACTGACTATCGAGGATCAAACCGCATTGAATATATATGGAAATCAAATTTAGATATGCGGCTCTCACCTCTAGCAGTCTTGCATACATTGAACTTGACTGGAAATGTCGGCTGCACAATTTCTATGCAGTCACGAACATTAACTGTTTGCAGCTTTCGCCACATATACATATATAGACAATACAATTAAACAATAATTGATTGCGCGGGTGGTGGTAACAATGCTTTAAATCAAGTTTGCGAGCTTGAAGTAAACACCAACCCCATTGTATTTAACCAGTCGTCGAACAACATAACAAAACTACCGCCAGCTGCAACGCACTGACGCGTTTCGACCTTCCATGATCATCATCAGAGTACGACGGCAAACTGACTATCGAGGATCAAACCGCATTGAATATATATGGAAATCAAATTTAGATATGCGGCTCTCACCTCTAGCAGTCTTGCATACATTGAACTTGACTGGAAATGTCGGCTGCACAATTTCTATGCAGTCACGAACATTAACTATTTTGCAGCTTTCGCCACATATACATATATAGACAATACAAGTTAAACAATAATTGATTGCGCGGGTGGTGGTAACAATGCTTTAAATCAAGTTTGCGAGCTTGAAGTAAACACCAACCCCATTGTATTTAACCAGTCGTCGAACAACATAACAAAACTACCGCCAGCCGCAACGCACTGACGCGTTTCGACCTTCCATGATCATCATCAGAGTACGACGGCAAACTGACTATCGAGGATCAAACCGCATTGAATATATATGGAAATCAAATTTAGATATGCGGCTCTCACCTCTAGCAGTCTTGCATACATTGAACTTGACTGGAAATGTCGGCTGCACAATTTCTATGCAGTCACGAACATTAACTATTTTGCAGCTTTCGCCACATATACATATATAGACAGTGTTACATTCTAGCGAATATAATTCTGTCATTGATTTTGTATCTATACAAATTGATAACCTGATTCTTATCGCGGTTTACAGACCGCCGTATGCTAATTTACATGATGATCAAATGTTTATCAATTCCTTTCAATCTATTTTTGACTGCCATGGTTATATTATTGTGGTAGGAGATTTTAATAAGGTGCATGACTGTGAAATAATCAATCTTTTTTCTAATCATGATCTTAAGCAGATTATAAAGGAACCAACTAGAGGTTCGGAATGCTTAGACCATGTATATTTAGAAGTTGAAGTGTTGAACTCACACAGTTATGATGTTGTAAATTACTTCAAAGAATTGGATCATAAACAAATTATTTTACAATGGAACATTTTGAGTAGCAAAACATTGACACCTAATTTTGAAAATGCTCACGTGCAATGTTCCAGAATCAACTGGAATCTTTTTAGAGAATTAAGCTTATCAATTGATTATGAAAGTTTATTTATCATGAACGATGACGAATTTGTTTCTTCTGTTTCACTGTTATTATCTGATATATTTAGAGCATCAACATTTACGGATGTAATACCAAAGCGAATCAATAGGAAGTTATGTAAGCTAAGAATCAAACGAGATAATATAATGAAATGTAGTCTTATCAATAGTATTAAAAAAATGAGGTTAGATATGATCGATAAAGAAATTAATTCATCACTGCTGATAATCCGTCAAAGATCAGAGAGAATTATTCTGGCTAAACTGAAGAGTAATCCTAGACTAGGATACAAACTCCTCACAGACTACGGTAAATATAAGGAAAAATTAAACCTTATATTACCTGTGGGTAAAACTGATTATGAATTTCTCTGTGAATTGGATGAAGTATTTGGCAACTTGTTATGTAATCCGCAGAAGGAAAGCAATTTTATTGATCTAACGGATCCTTCGGGAAACCAGGATCTAGGACTTGTTATTGACAGTGATGCATTGATAGAATTAATGTTAAAAATAAAATCAAAAAAACAAAAAGATCACCTTGGTATATCGATTGATAACCTACTTCAATTACCCTTAAATTTTATGAATGCGCTCTGCAATTTTATAAATAGAATTTTGAAGAGTGGGATATTACCAATCGATATACTAACAATAGTAGCTAAACCTTTGCCTAAAGTAAGTAAGCCAACGTGTGCCAGTGATTACAGATTAATCTCTATTATTCCCTCGTTTTTGAAGATAATAGAACGATTAATACTTGATCATTTAGAACGTATGCTGCCGGCTGATTTCGATGTATGCCAACATGGCTTCACGAAAGACAGGTCGACAACTACTAATATGCTCTCTATGTGGAAACATGTAATTACATTAGATGAGAAAAAGTTAGATGCATTAATTGTATTCATAGATATCTCAAAAGCTTTTGACTCTATATCTTTTGATGCTATCTTGAATGCGATTAATTTATTGAATATTGATCCGAATATTTTTAGATTACTTAGGTACTACTTATATAATCGAAGAATGAGTATTCAAGTAAACGATTTGGTATCTAAATCGAAAAGGGTAACAAGTGGAGTTCCACAGGGATCCAGTTTGGGACCAATATTATTTAAAATTGTATTTGCATATTTGGAAACTAAGATTCCTAACGGTCGAGTTTGCAAATTTGCTGATGATTTGAAAATAATCTTTCCAATTGATCCAAATAATGTTGAATTCTCCAAAAATAATGTGACACTTGATTTGTATGATTTAAGTAGATATCTGTTAACACTAGGGCTGAGAATAAACAGTAAAAAGACGAGAGCTTTAAAAATAGGTAACAGAACAGATTTTAAGTATGTTTATTTTCATGATGCTGAGATTAATGATGTTTTTGAGATTAAACTTATGCAAGAAATTAAGGATTTAGGCATAACTATTCATTGTACGGTTTCTGCTGAGAGACATATTGAAAGGATAGTAGGCAGTGCCAAGAACAGATGGGCATTGATAAATAGAAATATTATATCACATGAAATAAAATTCAAAATGTTTATAATATGGATTAGACCGATACTAGAATATGCCGCCGCTACTTGGAATCCCTTAACAAAGGGTCTGTCTAATAAAATAGAAGCTGTACAAAGAAAAGTTGTGAAACAAATTAGTCCTATCTCCTGCACTATATACGCCACTAGATTACAATTTGTATCACTGCATCCTTTATGGTTTCGGAGAATGTGCTATTGTATAAAAGTTTTCCATTTAAACCAGTGGTCTGGTGCCTATATGAATCCCATAAGAAAGAGTCATGAAATTGGAACTAGATCTGGTCATTCTGCAATATCTCCACCTTTGATTGGGAATGTTGCGAGCAAGCTGTTCTCGTTTTCAAAATTTACAAAATTTATAATCACTTGCCAAAGGGGCTTAGAGAAACGCCTCCAACTAAAATGTCTTTTAAATTTTTATCTACCGAACTAGGAAAAGTGTTTAATCCTGATGATATTTTAAATTTTGATTATGATAATACTTTTTCATGGTTAAATAAAAGCCAAGATTAATTGTTTCAGCAACAAATGTAATATTCGAGTTATAACTTAAATTTTCAATTTTGATTAAGAATCTATCACTGTTTACAGCTGATCTTTCAGATGCCGATAAACTGTACAGTACACTTAATTGCACATATATATGTGATGTGATATCTTTTTATATTGTACATTTTCTAATTTTATTATTTAATGGAACATGTGTGGTTTGAATCCAAATAAAAAAAATACAATTAAACAATAATTGATTGTGCGGGTGGTGGTAACAATGCTTTAAATCAAGTTTGCGAGCTTGAAGTAAACACCAACCCCATTGTATTTAACCAGTCTACGAACAACATAACAAAACTACCGCCAGCTGCAACGCACTGACGCGTTTCGACCTTCCATGATCATCATCAATGTACGACGGCAAACTGACTATCGAGGATCAAACCGCATTGAATATATATGGAAATCAAATTTAGATATGCGGCTCTCACCTCTAGCAGTCTTGCATACATTGAACTTGACTGGAAATGTCGGCTGCACAATTTCTATGCAGTCACGAACATTAACTATTTTGCAGCTTTCGCCACATATACATATATAGACAATACAATTAAACAATAATTGATTGCGCGGGTGGTGGTAACAATGCTTTAAATCAAGTTTGCGGGCTTGAAGTAAACACCAACCCCATTGTATTTAACCAGTCTACGAACAACATAACAAAACTACCGCCAGCTGCAACGCACTGACGCGTTTCGACCTTCCATGATCATCATCAGAGTACGACGGCAAACTGACTATCGAGGATCAAACCGCATTGAATATATATGGAAATCAAATTTAGATATGCGGCTCTCACCTCTAGCAGTCTTGCATACATTGAACTTGACTGGAAATGTCGGCTGCACAATTTCTATGCAGTCGTACTCTGATGATGATCATGGAAGGTCGAAACGCGTCAGTGCGTTGCAGCTGGCGGTAGTTTTGTTATGTTGTTCGTAGACTGTTTAAATACAATGGGGTTGGTGTTTACTTGAAGCTCGCAAACTTGATTTAAAGCATTGTTACCACCACCCGCGCAATCAATTATTGTTTAATTGTATTATATATATATGTATATGTGGCGAAAGCTGCAAAATAGTTAATGTTCGTGACTGCATAGAAATTGTACAGCCGACATTTCCAGTCAAGTTCAATGTATTCAAGACTGCTAGAGGTGAGAGCCGCATATCTAAATTTGATTTCCATATATATTCAATGCGTTTTGATCCTCGATAGTCAGTTTGCCGTCGTACTCTGATGATGATCATGGAAGGTCGAAACGCGTCAGTGCGTTGCAGCTGGCGGTAGTTTTGTTATGTTGTTCGTAGACTGGTTAAATACAATGGGGTTGGTGTTTACTTCAAGCTCAAACTTGATTAAAGCATTAGCAATACCTTACCCGCGCAATCAATTATTGACAATTGTATTGTCTATATATGTATATGTGGCGAAAGCTGCAAAAAGTTACCGTTCGTGACTGCATAGAAATTGTGCAGCCGACATTTCCAGTCAAGTTCAATGTATGCGAGACTGCTAGAGGTGAGAGCCGCATATCTAAATTTGATTTCCATATATATTCAATGCGGTTTGATCCTCGATAGTCAGTTTGCCGTCGTACTCTGATGATGATCATGGAAGGTCGAACGCGTCAGTGCGTTGCGGCTGGCGGTAGTTTTGTTATGTTGTTCGACGACTGGTTAAATACAATGGGATTGGTGTTTACTTCAAGCTCGCAAACTTGATTTAAAAGCATTGTTACCACCACCCGCGCAATGAATTATTGTTTAATTGTATTGTCTATATATGTATATGTGGCGAAAGCCGCAAAATAGTTAATGTTCGTGACTGCATAGAAATTGTGCAGCCGACATTTCCAGTCAAGTTCAATGTATGCAAGACTGCTAGAGGTGAGAGCCGCATATCTAAATTTGATTTCCATATATATTCAATGCGGTTTGATCCTCGATAGTCAGTTTGCCGTCGTACTCTGATGATGATCATGGAAGGTCGAAACGCGTCAGTGCGTTGCAGCTGGCGGTAGTTTTGTTATGTTGTTCGTAGACTGGTTAAATACAATGGGGTTGGTGTTTATTTCAAGCTCGCAAACTTGATTTAAAGCATTGTTACCACCACCCGCGCAATCAATTATTGTTTAATTGTAAATAAATAATAATCCGGATCTTAAATCATTAAATCCAAAGCATGCTAGTATAAGTAGTCCGCCAATTGATTCAAAAATCATAATAATACGTAGCATATAGGTCACATAGATGAGAGAAATTCGACAACGGAAAACTCGTGGAGATCTTATGTACAAAGTAGAGTACTTATATGTTTAGTCTAAGACACAAGGGTTGGAGATTATAAAGTAGGAGGCATTCTCGACTATCTTGACCAAGAGGGAGCATCCGTTGCAGAAATTAAGAAGCAATCTGCTCTAGAGCAAATGAGGATGTCAAAGTGAGAGGCAGAAAAACTCGCTGGCATATAATATGAGAGGCAGGGCATATGCTTTGAAGATGATTCGACTAAAAATCGGCAACAAGATGGCCACCTAGCCCGACTTGATGCTATATCACGCATGATTACTAATCAAGAACTACGATGCGAATGTGGACACCTCCCATCCAGACAATTTGGTCCCATACTAGTCTACTTGTACTTAGTTGACTTTTTTGTTTCTTTCGTGTCAAAATCAGTCCAAATTGTGTCTTAAGCCAATCTGGCGCTGAGTGGGAGAATTATGCTCTATTGGACAATCGAGTTGAAAGCATAGGCCAAACGTGACCGAGCCAACGCAGGTGATTGGAACTTACGTTATTCTATCGAGAAGTACTTGTTGATCGATACGTATGTCAGTATTAGTCATTCGTTGTTGGTAAACTTCATGCTATATGCTTCACAAACAATGGTGGTCGAATGCCTTTAATCGTCTAAAATCATAAGTCACAAAAATATATTGTAACACGCGGCTCCGTGTTACAACCCAAAGAAGGTCGATTTTTACAAACGCTGTGCTCTTTAAGGTCAAATATTCTAACTCTGTCCTTAAGAACAAGCTCTTTTAGTCTCAAGCAGTTTTAATCGATATTTCTTGAACTGCAATTTTATTTGTAATTAATAGTGTTTTTATTAAAGAAACAGAACCGCGCGCGATCCGCGAGGATCACGCGGTGGACTATTGTGTCGCTGCGGATTTATTCCGCTCAGTTGGAATTTTAACAATTTTTACTGTTAGTTAATTGTGCCATTCAGAATTTCAGAGAATAATAGATTATAATAATGACATGAACTAAATATTCGTGAGTTTTTGGTCATTGAAGTCTCTATGGGGCTTACTCCTTCATTTTAGTGACAGCTTATAACGATGACTTTTTACATATCTTCATATGTTTTAAATCGATGGTATAAATATAATTCTATTCAGACATTTGTGTAAGAATAACTACTTGTGTGCAAAACATTTTCTCTATAAACATAAATCAGTTTACTATGTTCATATTGTCATGTATTTTTAATCGTTTGACTATTCTAATTACGATCCAGACATTTGTAAGAATAAACAGTGGTTAGAGCACCAGATTCCGAAGCAGACGTGCCCAGGTTCGTATCCTGTCCGCGGCAAATTCTGGCCAGTACTTGATGAGTTCCCAATAAGGACGAAACCGGTCTACTGGATGAATTGCCTTTTCCACACTATACAATTCTTAGTTTATACTGACATATGTAAGTAATTAATGGGTCAGGTGTTTATATCAAGACCGCAACCTTGATTATAATAATTGTTATCACCACCCGCGCAACTAATGTTCATTTAATTATTTGTGTAAGAATAACTGTTGTGTGCGAAACATGTTACTTTATAAACATAAATCATTTTAATTCTTGCCGTCTAGAAGACGGAAAATTTAGTTTAACTGTGAATGGTGTTTAAGATATAATTTTATGTTAAAATCTGTTTTTTATTGCCGACCAACACATGGTCAAATTGAACTATCTGTGAATTATATTTCTAATTGCAATATTGTGTAGAATATACGTATGACCCGATGTTTTTGACTTCTCACATCAACCATCCGAAAAAGATCAGACTGATTAGGCGCACGGGTAGTAATAAGAGCCACCATTGATATGTAGTAGGGGTACAAAATCAGGAACGAGATAGCAACAGCGAAAAGTACCCCTACATTATGGTGCCCCGATTCGTCGAACTCACAGCCAGTAAGGAATTAATAAACAGCTAGATTTTGAGAAATTCAAACACTTTCAATGAAGGCCACTACACACGTTATTGCCTCGGAAACGTCTGCACATACCCGCACACAGACGCGACGTTCAAATGGGCGCGGTCACCCTCAACAACTCAGGAGGATCCGCCCATGGAAGGTTCGGAAGACGGGTGGGGTTTGCCTCCTCGGCGGCAGCAGAGGCTGAGCACCCCAAGATTGTTGGCCGCTCCACGTCTGATGGCTCGAAGCACGTTGCCTTCGCGGTAGAGCGCAATCAAACTATTGTCTTTACAGCGACGGCTCCAATTAAGTCATGCTTCAAACGCCCAAATGCCAGCAATCAATCTCATCGCCGGTTGCCACTATCAACATACTTTCTCATCCGTGACGCAATCTCTGGCGAATGAATTGTCATAGACACTGGATCAGATGTAAGCTCACTACGCCACAATTATCTCGAACCCACCCACCCAGTCGACACCAACAGTCTGACCCGCGCGAATGGCTCCGACATAGCGACGTTTGGGGTACGAGTGCACACAATCTCGTTCTCCAACTCAAAATGATGTTTCAAATATCCGTTCATCATCGACAACACGACATGAAACATCATTAGACGTGACTTTCTCGAACACTTCGACCTAACCATCCGTCCAAGAACGCTAGAGATAGACAAACCAGTATCAGTGTTGACAGAGCCAAAATTAGTCTTTACACGGTATGGCAGAGCAATAACACTTCCTGTAAGGTTAGCCCCCTTCATTGTGCACTAATTTTCACTGTCGGGGGGGTGTATGTAACACGCGGCTCCGTGTTACAACCCAACGAAGGTCGATTTTTACAAACGCTGTGCTCTTTAAGGTCAAATGTTCTAACTCTGTCCTTAAACAATATTTCTCTTAGCTGTGATTTTAGGAACAATCTCTTTTAGTCTCAAGCAGTTTTAATCGATATTTCTTGAACTGCAATTTTATTTGTAATTAATAGTGTTTTTATAAAATAGACAGAACCGCGCGCGATCCGCGAGGATCACGCGGTGGACTATTGTGTCGCTGCGGATTTATTCCGCTCAGTTGGAATTTTAACAATTTTTACTGTTAGTTAATTGTGCCATTCAGAATTTCAGAGAATAATAGATTATAATAATGACATGAACTAAATATTCGTGAGTTTTTGGTCATTGAAGTCTCAATGGGGCATACTCCTTCATTTTAGTGACAGCTTTTAACGATGACTTTTTACATATCTTCATATGTTTTAAATCGATGGTATAAATATAATTCTATTCAGACATTTGTGTAAGAATAACTACTTGTGTGCAAAACATTTTCTCTATAAACATAAATCAGTTTACTATGTTCATATTGTCATGTATTTTTAATCGTTTGACTATTCTAATTACGATCCAGACATTTGTGTAAGAATAACTGCTTGTGTGCGAAACATGTTACTTTATAAACATAAATCATTTTAATTCTTGCCGTCTAGAAGACGGACAATTTAGTTTAACTGTGAATGGTATTTGAGATATAATTTTATGTTAAAATCTGTTTTTTTTATTGCCGACCAACACATGGTCAAATTGGACTATCTGTGAATTATATTTCAAATTGCAATATTGTGTAGAATATACGTATGACCCGATGTTATTGCCTTCTCACACCAACCATCCGAAAAGATCAGAGACTGATTAGGCGCACGGGTAGTAATAAGAGCCACCATTGATATGTAGTAGGGGTACAAAATCAGGAACGAGATAGCAACAGCGAAAAGTACCCCAACAATATAATAAAAATGCATGTACATATGCATTGTACATACAACACTTAAGACAGAGTGAAATGCTCGCGTATCTCCACAAATATTGGAGGTTGGAGAAGGTTACTCTGACTTCCGCGATCTTTATACTCGCCTTTTCAGTCCTATTTCCTGAGTTGTAGATACAGCGGCCAAAATATGTAAACCTTTCAAGTTCGTCCAAATCTTCACTTTGCAGACGTAGAGTTGATGATCTTGTGCATATATCTTAAATTTAGATGTGAATTTCATACCGAAAGACGGAACGAGTGCTAATGTATTTAAGGTGGCCTGAGTAGAATACCTATGGTTGAATAATAAGATATTGTCAGCTAAATCTAGGTCGACTTGCCTATCGCTCGGGAGAAATTAGAAACTTGCATGCTGAATGTATGGAAAAGAATTGTTCATAACAGCATCTGTTAATAAACTAAACAGAAATGGGAAAGTGCATGATTTTAAAGTTGTCTTGGTTTATTATAGACTTCAAACGCATCCAAAATGTTTGTGTAGAGAGCCGTGGCATACCACTTTCGACAGAATATCAAATAGAATATTGCGATCCACCGTGTCAGATAACATGGACACGACTAGAGTCAAGCTTATACCACGATGGTTATCACACAAACTACTATTGACTATGTTGAAGATAGGTATGTTGGTCGACTTACTTCAAGTACGCGGTACGATCTCCTCATGACATATAGCACGATAAAGGTTCAACTAAGTAAGTACGGACGCCAACGTAAAGAACTTAAATTAATATAGATGAGATGAAGTGACCTGTAGAGCATGTTATGAGATCGATATAAAAACTCTCTTTTTTTTAGGAAGTCGCAGTCACTACTAGTTTCATGAGGAATTGCAAAATACAACGAATTTGAAGGTTTTCATTAAATAGTTCTAATTTATGTTGAATGAGTTCAAACGGATATACGCAAGTCCATGCTGTAAATTGTAAAGCAAACTGTCCTAATTAACTAGGCAAGCGCCATCGCTGCGCACATCCACAAAAGTATGACGCCAGGGCCTCTGCTCTGTGCTGCATAATAACTGGTCAATGGTAAATTCAATATTCGTGAACTGCAAGCAAAAGGAAGTAGCCCAACCCAGACAGGGTTTCGATAGGATGCATCAACGAAAGTCAGGCATTTCACTGCACTCCAGTTGCACTTATTGTCGTTGCTGCTCAAGAATAATCAATCGGTCTTTCATTCTGTGTCGAGCTTCGTTAAATCATGTCCTCCTAGACGCAAATGTTCCATTATACGGATTCAGTTTACGCACTTATAAGGATTTCACTGAAACCTCTTCGATTCATACTGGGGTTTGATGAGTGTGTCAATGAACTGAATGGATACAATTTAGTTGCGGATTCAGCCGTCTCTACGGTCACTGCAACATTCTCCAATGAGGAGGTCAATGATGATAGGCGGCCTGCTGAACACAATTAAGTCGATGTTTCGATAACCATAAAAGATAACGAATCCTAGATGGGAAACTAACTACCCTCAATAGGTAACATTTCGGCATATTATGAAACAAAATACCACGTATGTGGTTATAATGGTCAATATTGAAGCGGATTCTAAGGCCATATTTATCGGCGTCCTGCTGCCGGTTGTAAACAAGTGTGTCCAAATAGGACTTCTGGTAACAAAGTAAATTGCTATCTGTTGAGATTTTAAGAATTACGAGTCTTCCTACATGTTGTGTCCACCTAAATTGGATGGGCCGTGCACACGGATATCGTATGTATTTATTATCAGAGTATCGTCCAGACGAGACCTAATTATGCATAATTCTGCAGTTAAATTGGTCATTTGAGTAGTCAGTTCTTGAATCAACGTTTCTAACCCATCAAAAGCCATTGTTGGCTGTACCACACGTGCTTTATTTTTACTCATTTATATATAGAAATTTGCTCGCATAAGGAGCATCGATTTAATAAAACAAATGTACAAATATTAATTAATTTACGTTCAGTTCGGCTCGAAGTCTGCTTTTATCTCTGGGCTGACTGCTCCATCCTTATACGGACGCTTCTGCGAGGAATTTCTGTTGAAATAATGTCTGCCCTAGATAAGACCCTTTGTTCATTCTTTATCCTAAAGGGGGCTATTGCCAAATCTTCCCCCAGTCAGGAATCGGCCTTGGCACTCTGCTAAAACGATCAAGTGCGACAGCTCGTGGTCCATCGGGCATGTTAACAAAAACTGTATTGTGCTCTGAGTTCACCCTCTCAACGCGATACGGCCCATCATTTACAGCCTGCAGTGCCATGGGCTCGATCTTCGCGACCATGACATAGTCACCGACCTTTTGGCGAGTGCGTGTCGGCTGCCGTGCATAGCCTTGTCGCTGTGTGTCGTCAACATATTCAGTTATCTGTTTTGGTCGCTCCTGAATATCTGCTATGGTGCAGCGCTCATGGGAACCTTGGATTACAGGTTCACCTAGCATTCTTAGGTGTCTTTCATAGACCATGGTCGTTCGAGCAAACCATGTAGCTGTTGAGACTGTAAAGCGCATGGCCCGCTCGACCAAATGTAATTTGTCTCTCAACGTTACCGGTCTCTCGTGGCACCAACATCGCAGTACCTCTTTCATCGTCCTATGTGCGCGCTCAGCAGTCGCGCTAGTATGCGGGTAATAACTGGCTGTGTGTTAATGCTTTATGTCAATGTCTTTACACCACTCATTAAATTCTTTCGACTCAAACTGAACACCTTGGTAGGTAACAATAACTTGTGGTGCACCACATCGACTGAGCCATCGCTCTTCTAAGCACGTTATAATCTTTTCTGTTGTGATCTTCTTCACTGGTACAAACTCGACCCATCGGGTAAACTTATAGACCATGGAAAACAAATAGGACACAACTCCGCGAGCTACCGGCAGTGGAACTACCAGGTCGATATGTAGAACCGCGTTCCGTGTAGTAGCATTGAAAGCAATCGGAGTCACTTCTTATCGGTTTTTTGGTTGACAACTTTGGCATTTAGTGCCCTCTTGACAATAGCTACAAATTTCTTTGGATATGCCAGGCCAATACAATGTCTCAATGAGCCGCCCGGGGCCGGGATGTCCCGAAATTGCCACACTACAACTAGCCACAAAGTTGAAGTTATCAAGCATAGTATAGTGACGGTTGGATTGTCAACTGAAAACCATGAGGCATTACACGTCAAAAAATTTACGAACGAACCAGCATTTTTCTTCGCTTCAATAACAAAACTTGATTTGCAACAGCGGCTTTAGTGACAGGAGCACTGTTTGAGTAATCTAAACACATCTGATTGTCAGCCAATTAAGAAAAGTACAGTAGATGGCTGGAACTACAGTAGAGAGCGGCCAATCATCATAAAGACGTATACTATTTCAGACAGCTTACACTTGATCAATCCGTAACACCACCTCACCGGGAAACACTTTTTTTAATCAAAATCGCTGGTAAACTAGTGAAAAACAGGTTTAAATTGCCAACGTCTGTACGAGCACAAGGAGTATCTGCATCACCCTATAGACGATACATCCTTAGAGCCTGACTTACTTCAACCATCGATAGTTAATACAATCCGGCCAGAAAGACTGCTTCAGGTTACAATAAAAGTTAAGGCTCACAAAAATCTATTTCTCGTAATGGGGATAAAATTCAATAATTGAATTGTGAGATCAGAAAACATACATAATTTATTTTGACATACAAGCTAAAAGTTCATACTTAAGAAACACAACTAAATAGTTTATACGCCATTCTGGCCATCTGGGTTATCTAACTTAATATAATATGCATAAAAAGCATATACAAATAACATAAATTGAATAGTTGTCGACACAACTATCCTATCACGCTATTCAAGTGATCTATAGGATTCACAAATAAAATAATATAAAATCATATAAAATATATGCACATAATATCTGAAAAATCAAAATACGAAGCACGCTAACTCATAAATAGGAGGACATAACCAAGCTCTCTCCATGTTTAGCTGTGATACAACAGCAGATAAAGCAAATGTCTATGCAGCGTGGTGGCCAATACAGTGTGGAATTATTATATTCTAAATGAATTATAAAATATAAGATCGATTAATTAATATGATGGCAATGAAATTATTAGGCTAGACCGTTAACTCGTTCTTATAGACTGCGTGCAAAACCATCATTGAAAAAGGTCTTCCACCGCAGTTTACACAGAGTAGTTTTGAAAATAAAGAGAAAAATCCGAAACAGAAATATACAGCACAAAAATAATACAAGCGTATTTCAAAACTATTTATGCAAATGATAAGCTTCCGTTTATGCAAAATATAAGCGAGAACTTACAGTACAAAGTTAGTCACGGCCGTTAAAGTAGTAAAAATTTACGAAAAAAGAAGCACTTACGACGTATGACTAATCAAAATTAAATATGATCAATCTAAGTTTCTGATGTAATTGGATTATCCAACGCAGTTGCGCCTATAGTGTCTCTATTTACAATTGTTTTTGGTTGAGACAAACTTGAATTTCTTTTAATTTTATTCAACGCCAGTTGCAATACTGGAGGACTCACTGGTATCTACGCTATTGAAAGGCGTGTTCAGTGCCCGCAAAGCCATTTGCCTAATTAAGATAGAAAAATAATAATTCTGGATTAAATAATTAAAAATACTAATCAACAACATAAAAAACTTTATATGTAGCAGGGCGGACGAGACTTGAACACGCATGTGTGAATTAAATTTTGCGTACCACGCAACAAATTTGTTCAAAAAGACCAGAAATATATAAAAAAAAGTCTGAATGACTAAAAGATATAAACTCATGTGCATATGGGTTTCATATTTTCTTGCAACTCATGAGAAGAAACTGGTATAACACCTTTTACCCTCTCAATATTTTGCTAAGAAAATCGTGACAGGCGGTAGTCACATTGTCGAAGAATTTATATAGAATTAACTCCATTACTGTTGGAATAAACGTTCATGTAGGAGATTATAACCTTCATTCGTCCTACATTTCTTGCCAAATATATAGTAAATATACGGCGTAATACTAGCTCGAACTGACGAATGGCCATTAAGCACAAACGTATGTGCGCATGCGATTATATCTTTCATTCATGCAGACTTCCTGATCAAATATTTTCAGGACTGGCAGAAGATTACCATCAAGTATAATCTTAGGTCCTGGAAAAATTGACTATGACTGATTTCGATGCGTTTAATTTCAGACCATACCAGATGGAAACTTCTAGAGGTAAACGGCCCTCGGATTCTCGTCAACAGTTTCTGCTATCAGATCAGCATTACCAGCGTATTCGAGGTCATTATGTTGGCTCTCGCCAATCGATTTCATTAATTATTCCGGTGACCTCGTCCGAGACTACATGACAGTTAAAAAACAGACTAAGCGCAACGACATACCCTTATCACACACCGAAGCCAATCACAAAAGTTTCAGAGAGACCATTATTAGTAACACATTAATAAGGGCTTTGAGCTATCGTAACGTTTTGGCCAGTACGCCATCTATACGCCTAACTCGCTATATTATTTCACACGAAGCAGATTCTAAAGTGGCTGAGTAGTCTATATAAGAAAAATTAAGGGGGTAATGGTATCTAGACTACAATGAGACTGCGCAAATCCCCCTGTATCACTACGCGAATCCTATAAAAACTAGTTTATAGCACTCCAGTCAAGTAAGACATTCGCTGCAACACTGGATCGCAATGGGCCTACACAATTTGGATGGCAGAAGAATCCCCTATCTGTGCCCAAAGCAATTCTAATCTTAATTGGTAGGTCTAGTGTATTTCGCGCAGTTCAGCACTCATGGAAGACAGACTAATGTGCAAGGCAAGAGTCCTCACACTAAACGATCCTATGGATAAACCATGTTTCAGTTTTATCGGAACACGAGGACCAGTAGTTTGCTGAGAATCCACAATGATTATTTGGACGTGCGTTATTTGTCATTACAAAAATGATAGAATTGACAGTCGCCTTTGCACAAATAGACACGATTTGCGAACCTTTACAGTAATTGAAACTAAATGGTTCTTTTTGCAAACTTGATATATACATCTAACAACCGAGTCACCCTGCCGCACATTACACAAAATTTTCAATCTTATACTAACTAATGCAACTCCATTAATCTTTTCGCCTTTAGGTTGTGCTTATATGGCATCCATTTAGACACAAATTTCCAACTAACCAACCCCAATCTCTCATTACTGAACAGAAACCACATTATATAGGTAAGTGGTATTGAAATGAAAATTTATATAATTCCATTGACGTACCAAGGTTCGAGCCCTGTCCGCGGCAAATTCTGGTCAGTACGTGATGAATTCCCAATAATGACGAAATCGGTCTACTGGATGGATTGCCTTTTCTACACTATACTGACAAAATTATGTACTTAATGCGTCAACTGTTAATATCAAGTTCGCATCTTTGATTATATTAAACCGTGCAACCAATGTTCGTTTAGATGGTTCTTGTATTTGATAAAGGTTATTTTTCTTGTTGCAAATAGAAAGGGTACTATGAATTATATTAATTATTTATTTCAAAAGAATAACACAACATAATTCAAGGAAATTACAACTCAATCATGCAGACTAATGCCCGTATAGAATGACTGTGTGAGAAAAATGATGTAACTCTATCCATAATTGATAATACAGCAATGGCAGAATGTCATTACACACACGTCAGAATAAAAAGCACTGAACATTATAGAAAATACAATCCATCCACTAGGCCAGTTTTGTCCATTATTTACACTCCCGTGAGAATTAGCAATGTGACTTGAAAAATTCGAACGCGAGATCATTCATTTTGGATCCATATATTCATTTTCTACACACAGGGAGTCGCACAAGCTCAAAAATTTAAATTTGGCATCAACAAAATTTGGGTCAGTCTTCTTTTACTTCTGTTTTCATGGATATTAATTTCAATCTGAAGTTCGTAGAAAGAATGGGCCCTTTATGTATCACTATGACATGACGATTTAAAACAAACTTCATCGAGTAACAATTTGCGAAAACCATAGGTAAAAAAGGTACAATTTATAGAGCCGTACAATTCTGTATTAAGGTAACTATCCATGTTGAACGCGTACGTGTGAGATATGTTGATCACTATATGTGAACATTTTGAAGCGAACGAGCTAGTGATATTAAACGAAAATTGGTTGCGCGAGCTTTTGATAATTCATAGCCCACATATAATTGTGTATATTATTCATAGTATTGCAGAAGTAAAGCATCAGTTCTCATATGCCAATTTATTGCCACGCTGTACTGTTTTTCTGTGTATATTAAGTAAGCAAATTAAAGCAACTCTCTATCCAAATTAATAAATTCAAATAGAATCGGCATTTTGAGTTCAACAATGACAACTTTAGAAAACCAGAGACGGATTCTTCTAACAATAAAATAGAGTATTTCTTTACAACAACTTTATCATTTTCTGTGCCTGATATGTAAAAAATATAGTTTTAGCAGTATTCATTTTAAAAATTCAACAAAAAATACCTAATTTCGATGAAATTTCTGTTTAGCTTGATTCATGGAAATTGTTTTAATATCTAAATAAGAAATAGAAAAGACAGAATAAAAAGAATTTTAATTATCAAATGATGTAACAAAAATGCTAAAAAGTTATAATCGTAATTGTATACAAATTGTACAATCGAAATTCTATTCAAGCACATCGGATATGAAACTGCTACATGCCAGAGCTGTTTCAATGTGACAGATATATGCATTTATTTGGCTCATGACATTAGTTAGTTTAACGCTGTTCTCTAATGACAAATCTGAAGCAGGTAAATACGTCGGTATATAAATATCGATAGTTTAGAGTCACATAAAATTATAAAGACAATAATGCGGTCCATGATAGAACGATAGGCCATACTTAATAATGAGACTTTAAGCGTGCGTATAGTTGAACTGAATGAAGCGTTAAACATTAAATTAGACAAAATACAAATTGATGTTCAGCCTTGGATTGAATTGGCTGCTATAACAGTGGAAAGTGATACGCCTGTTCAAAATAAATCATCTGGCGAAGAAATATTGAATATATTGGCGAACGAAGTATCAGCGCGAAACAGCAAGCAAGATCAACTAGTATTATTTAATCTTGCTGAAAATGCTGAGGTTAATGATGTCCAGAAATTAAATGCGTTAATAAAAGAAGAGACGCATGCGGATATAGCAAAATGCTTTAGGATGGGTAAATGATCGGATCGTCCAAGGCCAGTTATTGTAAAATTATCAAAACGCCCAACAAATATGCAAATTGAGTCCATCAACAAAAAAAAAGATGAGAGTCTGAGTTTTCGCAGCATTTTTATTGGTCGGGACAAAACGTTTCTCCAACGAAAGTTGGCTAAAGCAAAAAAGTTAATAAACAACCAGGAACGGAAGCTGCCAACCCCTGATCAAGCAACCTCTGAGACCGCAACATCAAAAAACGATGTATCATTAATAAATGTTGTGGACAGCGGGGGAGAGGAAGAATGGCCTCAAAACCTGGGAAACGCATAATAAAGAAGCCAACAAAGTTGAATCAGTAAAAGTTGATTATTGTTTAGATAAGTCGTGTTCCACATTTACCTTATTTTATGCTAACTTTCGAAGTGTTAGGAACAAAAACTTTTTGCTTTGTAATTTTATAATAAGTAATGATTTTGATTTTATAATTTTATCTGAAACCTGGCTTAATAATGACATAGAAAACCATGAATTTGATATTCCTCACTATTCTTTATTTAGAAAAGACAGATCGCTGGATAAAAGAGGTGGAGGAGTACTCATTTATAGTAAATCTGTATTTAAGGCGAAAATTCTACATACTAGTGATGATAATGCTATCATTGATTTCTTATCTATACAAATTGAGAATCTGATCTTAACAGCGGTTTATAGACCGCCGTATGCTACTTTATTTGATGATCAAACATTTACCAATTCTTTGACTGCCATGGCTATAATGTAGTGGTAGGTGACTTTAATAAGTTACAGGACTGTGAAATAACCATTTTTTTCTAACCATGATCTCAAGCAGATTATAAATGAATCAACTAGAGGTTTGCAATGCTTAGATCATGTATACTTAGAAACTGAAATGGTGAAATCGTACAGTTATGATGTTGTTAATTATTTCAAAGAATTGGATCACAAACAAATTATTCTACAATGGAACATCTTGAGTAGCAAAACACAGAAACTAAATTTTGAAAATGCACACGTGCACAGTTCCAGAATCAACTGGAATCTATTTAGAGAATTAAGCTTACTGATTGATTACGGAAGTTTTTATTTCTTGAACACTGACGAGTTTGTTTCTTCTGTTTCATCGTTATTATCTATTTTATTTCAGGCATCTACGTTTACGGATATTATACCGAAACGAATTAATAGGAAATTGTGTAAACTAAGAATTAAACGAGATAATATAATAAAGTGTAGTCTTATCAATAGTATTAAGATCTCATTGATAACGAAATTAATTCATCACTGCTGATAATTCGGCAAAGATCAGAACGAATTATTTTGGCCAAAATGAAGAGTAATCCTAGACTAGGATACAAACTCCTCACAGATTATAGTAAATATAAGGAAAAGTTAAAGCTTATATTACTTGTGGATAAAACTGAGCACGAATTTCTCTGTGAATTGGATGATGTTTTTGGCAATTTGATATGTAATCCACAGAATGAAAGAAATTTTATGGAAATACCTGATCCTTTGGGAGACCAGGAATCAGGACTTGTTATAGACAGTGATGAATTGATAAAATTGATGTTAAAAATCAAATAAAAAAACAAAAAGATCACCTTGGTATTTCGATTGATAATCTGATTCAATTACCCTTAACATTTAGGAATGTGCTCTGCAACTTTATAAATAGAATTTTGAAGAATGGGAAATTACCAATCGATATATTAACGATAGTAGCTAAGCCGTTGCCAAAAGTTAATAAGCCAACGTGCGCCAGTGATTATAGATTAATCTCTATTATCCCTTCGTTTTTTAAGATTATAGAACGATTAATACTAGATCATTTAGAACGTATGTTACCGGCTGATTTTGACTTATGTCAACATGGCTTTACGAAAGGTAGATTGATAACTACTAATATGCTTTCTATGTGGAAACATGTAATCACATTAGACGAGAATAAGTTAGATGCATTAATTGTATTTATAGATATCTCAAAAGCTCTTGACTCTATTTCTTTTGATGCTATTGTGAATGCGATTAGTTTGTTGAATATTGATCCGAATATTTTTAGATTACTTAAATACTATCTATATAATCGACGAATTATTATTCAAGTAAACGATTTGATATCAAAATCGAAACGAGTAACGAGTGGAGTTCCACAGGGATCAAGCTTGGGGCCAATTTTATTTAAAATTTTATTTGCAAATTTGGAAACTAAGATCCTTAACGGTCGAGTTTGCAAATTCGCTGATGATTTAAAAATAATCTTCCCAATTGATCCAAAGAATGTCGAATTCTCTAAAAATAATGTGACATTAGATTTGTATGATTTGAGTAAATATTTGATCACACTAGGGCTGAGAATAGACAATAAAAAGACGAAAGCTTTAAAAATAGGGAACAGAACAAACTTTGATTATGTTTATTTTCATGATGCAGTTATTAATGATGTGTTTGAGATTAAACTTATGCAAGAAATTAAGGATTTAGGTATAACTATTCAATGTACAGCTTCTGCTGAGAGACATATTGAAAGTATAGTAGGCAGTGCCAAGAAAAGATGGGCACTAATAAATCGAAATATCTTATCAAATGATATAAAACTTCAAATGTATATAATATGGATTAGACCGGTACTAGAATATGCTGTTGCTACTTGGAATCCATTAAAAAAGGGTTTGTCTAATAAAATAGAAGCTGTACAAAGAAAGGTTGTGAAACATATTAGTCCTATTTCTTGCACTATATACGCCTCCAGATTACAGTTCGTGTCATTGCAATCTCTGTGGTTTCGGAGGATGTGTTATTGTATAAACGTTTTCCATTTGAACCAGTGGACTGGTGCCTATATGACTCCGATAAGAAAGAGTCATGAAGTTGGAACTAGATCTGGACATTTGGCAATATCTCCTCCTTTGGTGGGGAATTTAGCGAGCAAGTTATTCTCTTTCTCGAAAATCTAAAAAATTTATAACCTATTGCCCAAGGGGCTTAGAGAAATGCCTCCATCTAAGATGTCTTTTGAAACTTTATCTACTGAACTTGAAAAAGTCTGCAATCCTGCTGATATTTTTTATTTTTTTGATTATGATAATACTTTCTCATTGTTGAATAAAAGACAAGGATAATTGTTATCGGAAACAGATTTTCTTGAGATTTTTATTTCCAAGTTTTGTATTATTATAATTGAAATGTTATGCACTATTGTAACACGCGGCTCCGTGTTACAACCCAACGAAGGTCAATTTTTACAAACGCTGTGCTCTTTAAGGTCAAATATTCTAACTCTGTCCTTAAACAATATTTCTCTTAGCTGTGATTTTAGGAACAATCTCTTTTAGTCTCAAGCAGTTTTAATCGATATTTCTTGAACTGCAATTTTATTTGTAAATAATAGTGTTTTATTAAATAGAGAGAACCGCGCGCGATCCGAGAGGATCACGCGGTGGACTATTGTATCACAGTGAATTTATCTCACTTTATTATATTATTCGTTACTATGAAAATGATTGATTGTCTACTAAAGAAAGCAAAGAACGATACTTGTGAGTTGTTTGTCATTTAAATTTTAAACGGTTTCCATGGTCAATTTTAGTGATAACTTTCAATGTTAACTCCATTAACATCATCATGTATTCTTTGAGTTTTGTCATAAAAGTCGTTTAACGGTTTACACAAAACATGTTCCTTTATAAACATAAATAATTTTACTAGACTCATATTATCATGTATCCTTAATCGTCTGACTACTCATTACAATCCAGACATTTGTGTAACAATAGCCACTTGTGTATAAAACATTTTACTTTATAAACATAAATCATTTTACTATGTTCATATTATCATGTATTTTCAATCATATAACTATATTCATGCCAATCCAGACATTCGTGCTAAACATTTCGCTTTATAGTCATAAATCACTTTTATTTTTGCCGTCTAGAAGACGGACAATTTAGTTTAATTGTGAACAGTATTTAAAACATACTTTTGCATTAAAATCTGTATTATTGCCAACCAACTATTTCAATTCGGGTTAACAGTGAATTATATTTATATGTGCTATATTGTGTGGAATATATACATGACACCTTTCTTCGGCCTTCTTATTTCAACCACACGAAAGGGATCAGAGACTGATTGGGTGCTCGGGTAGTAATAATGGCCACCATTGATAAGTAGTAGGGGTACAAAATCAGGAACGAGATAGCAACAGCGAAGAGTACCCCTACATTATGGTGCCCCGGTTCGTCGAACGTACAGCCAGTAAGGAATTAATAAACAGCTAGATTTAGAGAAATTCAAGCACATTCAATGAAGGCCATTACACACGTTTTTGCCTCGGGAAAGACTGCACATACCCGCGCACAGACGCGACGTTCAAATGGGCGTGGTCACCCTCAACAACTCAGGTGATTCCGCCCATGGAAGGTTCGGAAGACGGGTGGCGTCAGCCTCCTCGGTGGCAGCAGAGGCTGAGCACCCCAAATTGTTGGCCGCTCCACGTCTGATGGCTCGAAGCACGTTGCCTTCGCGGTAGAGCGCAATCGAACTATTGTCTTTACAGCGACGTCTCCAATTAAGTCATGCTTCAAACGCCCAAATGCCAGCAATCAATCTCATTGCCGGTTGCCACTATCAACATACTTTCTCATACGTGACGCAATCTCTGGCGAATGAATTGTCATAGACACTGGATCAGATGTAAGCTCACTACGCCACAATTATCTTGAACCAACCCACCCAGTCGACACCAACAGTCTGACCTGCGCGAATGGCTCCAACATAGCGTCGTTTGGGGTACGAGTACACACAATCTCGTTCTCCAAATCAAAATGATGTTTCAAATATCCGTTCATCATCGACAACACGACATGAAACATCATTGGACGTGACTTTCTCGAACACTTCGACCTAACCATCCGTCCAAGAACGCGAGAAATAGAGGAGCCAGTATCAGTGTTGACAGAACCAAAATCAGTCGTTATACGGCATGATAAGAGCAATAACATTTCCTGTAAGGTTAGCCCCCTTCATTGTGTACTAATTTTCACTGTCGGGGGGGGTATGTAACACGCGGCCCCGTGTTACAGCCCAACGAAGGTCAATTTTTACAAACGCTGTGCTCTTTAAGGTCAAATATTCTAACTCTGTCCTTAAACAATATTTCTCTTAGCTGTGATTTGAGGAACAATCTCTTTTAGTCTCAAGCAGTTTTAATCGATATTTCTTGAACTGCAATTTTATTTGTAATTAATAGTGTTTTATTAAATAGAGAGAACCGCGCGCGATCCGAGAGGATCACGCGGTGGACTATTGTATCACAGTGAAGTTAACTCACTTTATTATATTATTCATTACTATGAAAATGATTGATTGTTTACTAAAGAAAGCAAAGAACGATACATTTGTGAGTTGTTTGTCATTTAAATTTTAAACGATTTCCATGGTCAATTTTAGTGATAACTTTCAATGTTAACTCCATTAACATCATCATGTATTCTTTGAGTTTTTGTCATAAAAGTCGTTAAACGGTTTACACAAAACATGTTCCTTTATAAACATAAATAATTTTACTAGACTCATATTATCATGTATCTTTAATCGTCTGACTACTCATTACAATCCAGACATTTGTGTAACAATAACCACTTGTGTATAGAACATTTTACTTTATAAACATAAATCATTTTACTATGTTCATATTATCATGTATTTTCAATCATATGACTATATTCATGCCAATCCAGACATTTGTGCTAAACATTTCGGTTTATAGACATAAGTCACTTTTATTTTTGCCGTCTAGAAGACGGACAATTTAGTTTAGTTGTGAACAGTATTTAAAACATACTTTTGCATTAAAATCTGTATTATTGCCAACCAACTCTTTCAATTCGGATTAACAGTGAATTATATTTATATGTGCTACATTGTGTGGAATATATACATGAAACCTTTATTCGGCCTTCTTATATCAACCACACGAAAGGGATCAGAGACTGATTGGGTGCTCGGGTAGTAATAATGGCCACCATTGATATGTAGTAGGGGTACAAAATCACGAACTAGATAGCAACTCCGCAATTGACCCCTACAAGTTAACATTACATACAATCAATTGCTAGTCATGGTTCTCAATTTTTGCATAATGTTACACTCGAATTATACCTTAATTGTTCCTAATTTGATGATGTATATATTATTCTTTTCAGTCGAACTTTCTGATATTGATATATTGTATTGTACAACTAGTGAGATATACCTATCTACATGATATTAATTGCACAATTATTGTGATGTGATAATTTTTATTATATATTGTACAATTTCCAATTTTATTATTTGATGGAATATATGTGGTTTGAATCCAAATAAAGATATTCGATTCTATTCTATTCTATAATGATGATTATCACCTTTTGTCACTCAGCTTCTATCTTCTTTGCACTCTTAGCTCATCAGAATCGTTCATAAACTAAATTCAGATAAGACTTTTTACAATCAAGTTTGCGAGCTTGAAGTAAACACCAATCCAAATGTATTTAACCAGTCGTCGAACAACATAACAAAGTATAATCTCATTCACATTCGTTTCGTGCTTACTGACGACTCACCAGTAGGAGCCGGTATTACGCCCTTTAACCACTATATATTTGGGTGAAGTATGTGGGATAATAGGACGACACATTCTTCACCCAAATATATAGTGGTTAAAGGGCCTACTACCAGCTCTTACTGAAGAGTCGCCAGGAAGCACGAAACGAAAGTGCATGAGATTATATTTTCTGGTCATGCTGTCTTTGGTTTATTCTTCTGGTCGAAACTGAACAAATTTGTTACTAGGTTCGCAACACCTAATACATACTTGCATATATAATAGTTCTTCACAACAAACAGTATTTAATATAACAAACTACCGCTAGCTGCAGGTAATTGACTCAGTGCGACCTTCTATGGTCATCATCAGAGTAAAACGGCGTTGACCATCGACATCAAAACGCATTGAATATATATATATAGAAATCAAAGTTAGATATGTGGCTCTCACTCTATGGTCTTGTATACATCTTCACGAATATCAGAGTACGACGAGAACTTACTATCGAGAACAAACTGCATTGAATATATATATATATATATATATATATATATGTATATATATACATAAATCAAACTTAGATATGCGGCTATTCTCAAGACATTGAACTTCACTAGAAATGTATGCGAGAGTGCTAGGTGAGAGCCGCATATCTAACTTTAATTTCTATATATATTCAATGCGGTTTATTCCTCGATAGTCAGTTTGCCGTCGTACTCTGATGATGACCACGGAAGGTCGAAAAGAGTCATTGCGTTGCGACTGGCGGTAGTTTTGTTATGTTGTTCGACGACTGGTTAAATACAATTGGATTGGTGTTTACTTAATGCTTGCAAACTTGATTTATAGAATTGTTACCACCAACCGCGCAATCAATTATTGTTAAATTGTAGTCCCGATAAGACTTGTTTGATGAAACTTATCTCCGACCAGTTCCATTCTCTCCCGACCGCAAATTTTTCCCTTGAAATTAAGAGAATTGTCTCGATCAAGCACCTTGATATCTGTATTTCTAAATCATTAGAACTCTCCTTACATCTTAATCTTAATTCCTGCCAAACTATTCTAGTGGGCTCGTTTATCTGCCTTAAAACACATAATCCCACTTTGCAACTCGTATTATTCAAAGCCTGTCTCACCACTCATCTCCTATGCCAGCTAAATTTATTGCCCTCTCACTTTAGCCTCCTTTAATGCCATCGAACAGATTGCTTCTAGATTTTTAAAGTTTGTACTTCTCAGTCAGAACAACTGAAAGCTCTGGCCCCTTGCAAATCTTATCCAGTTATGATTTTCCTGACACTTATGTGTCATCTCTTTTATACCTAATATATATACTTTTCTTTCGATGTTAAATTTCGCTTACTCATGTCACCCTGACGCCACACGCAATAGCAAATCTTAAATTTGATCCAAACGCACTACCAATATGTATCTCTTTTCCAAAGCCACACCATCATCATCATCATCATCATGCACAGTCATACAAAAACCCAAACGTAACTAATGTTTCACTATCATATAGCCATAAGAAGCGAACATTGTAATTCGTATTGTTCATAGTTAATAGTGGATTGCAAAAGAACACGAGGTCACCCATTCCTAGTGAGGATGATTTGTGTATTTAACGCACTATCTACGGAAAATAAACTCCTAAATCAGCACAAATTTAAAAAAGCAGCTTACATAAATTTTTTAACAAATTCTTATGCGGAAACTCAGATTGGAAGCGCAGCTGGTTCCTTCTTCACCCATAATACTCCTTTTATGATTCTTTATCCATAGACTTTTAATACGTTTCGGAGCGTTAAGTTTCTTTGTGCCAATCCTCCAAATAAGGCAACTCACCTTGAACTTAAAACGTCACATATGAGCATTCCAATACTAAATATTTACTATTGCTGTTATCTACTTACAATTTCCAGAAAAGTAACTGATGAACAGCTTCAGAGTGAAGGGACAAGTGAGAACCCATCAATCAATGCCAAACATATAATTTTCACCTGAACGTCTAAGGAATTCAAGGTATTACTGACGTACTAGTGCAATCAGTTGTCCCGTACAAGAAAAAGGAGGAACAGAAACAGACAATAATTAATAGCGCTGCGCAAGTTACAACATTTAAATCTTAATTTCATGGCATAGAATCCTGCACACAGCACTGATACTTTGACTCTTCACTAGCCTTATTCTAGTCGATTCTTATCTAGTCAATTGAAATCTATTTCTCTTCAAAACGAACTAACACGTAGTTGATGGAAGCGCTTCTCTTTCACAACTCTCATCAGCCTTAATGTTAAATATTTTGCTAGTCACTATTTAATTCACCATTACATATCCACAATATTGAATTGCATATTCTCATGCTAATTGTTTGGCCAGATGGCCGTGGTTACCAAATTAATTTATTTTTATTTTATTATATATAATATGTGCAAAATTTAGCTAATGCAGCTTGCCCCCGATCTGTTCACGTCTTCCCAAACTCTTTCTAGATATAGATATCATCGACTATTCCAGATACCTATGTATCATTCTCTAATTCACTAAACTTCCCAATATACTTCAACTAAGTTACATTCAAGCTGTACAAATGGGCTCGATTAGTATATTTCAAGACTCAGAACCCTAACCTGAGACTTACTCTATTCAATGCTTATGCTCTGCCTCTCAGATAATATTTTGGATTTGACCGCATTTTTCTTGTGCGGGACAATTGTTAGCACTCATAGGTCGGCAAAATCTTGAACCTTTTATCTTTTCAGATGATGTAATTTTTGGCCTCAGTTGATGGGTTCTCACTTGTCCCTTCTCCTTTAAGCCTTCAATTAGCTGATTGTCTGAAAGCGCTTTAGGATCAAGATCCGCCATTGATCTTTCACCTATATTTCGAGACGTTATTTCCAGTCTCATCTTCAGGGTTGACACAATACGCACAGGAGTAAAACACAACTTGTGGCAAATGTAGTATCCTCATTCAAGACAGATATATTTATATATATTTTATTTTAATTGTCTTCCTAATATCCGGTCTTATACCTAGTCTCCAATACTCAAATGTATACAAAAACTTATCCCTGTCCCCCTCTGCGCACACATCTACCTATAAACATGTGTATTTTAACTATAAGCACACCTAATGGATTGACATACACGCCTATCAATGATGTCTATATTTTAATTTCTGTTCCGGACGCATAGAAAGATCAACAAATTTTGAATTCTATATTGCTGTAATCCTCACCTGCCCCCCAGTTTACCTAATCCCATCCAGCTTGCAATCGGTTATATACAGAGAGATTAAAAAACTATTGAAACTCTATAGAGTATTATTCTATCATTTTGACAAGACCGAATACGGAAGTTACACTAACTAAATCGTTTTTCCGCTCAGTACACATTTATGGAATTAGGTGAACTGGGGGGCAGGTGAGGATTACAGCAATATAGAATTCAAAATTTGTTGATCTTTCTATGCGTCCGGTACAGCAATTAAAATATAGACATCATTGATAGGCGTGTATGTCAATCCATTAGGTGTGCTTATAGTTAAAATACACATGTTTATAGGTAGATGTGTGCGCAGAGGGGGACAGGGATAAGTCTTTGTATACATTTGAGTATTAGAGACTAGGTATAAGACCGGATATTAGGAAGACAATTAAAATAAAATATATATAAATATATCTGTCTTGAATGAGGATACCACATTTGCCACAAGTTGTGTTTTACTCCTGTGCGTATTGTGTCAACCCTGAAGATGAGACTGGAAATAACGTCTCGAAATATAGGTGAAAGATCAATGGCGGATCTTGATCCTAAAGCGCTTTCAGACAATCAGCTAATTGAAGGCTTAAAGGAGAAGGGACAAGTGAGAACCCATCAACTGAGGCCAAAAATTACATCATCTGAAAAGATAAAAGGTTCAAGATTTTGCCGACCTATGAGTGCTAACAATTGTCCCGCACAAGAAAAATGCGGTCAAATCCGAAACGAAAAGGACAGCACTGAGAAACAAAATAATACATCTTTTAAAATGTACTCAAATAATATGCCAGTGAGTTTTACTGCCCTTCACGTCCACATCCTCATTTGCTCTAGAGCAGATTGCTTCTCGCATTCAGCAACGGGTGCCCTGTCTTGGTCAAGAAAATCGAGAACGCCTTCTACTTTCCAATCTTCAACTCTTATGATTTAGTCGATAAATATGCGTACTCTACTTCGTACACAGGTTTTCTATAATAATTCCGTTGTCGAATTTCTCTCATCCTCGTCCCCCATAAGCTACGCATAATTGTGATTTCGAGTCACTTGGCGGACTCCTTGTGCTAGCATGCCCTGGATTTAAGGATTTCTGATTCCGGATTGTTCTTGAACTGTTTATCTGTTGCTAATATTCTTTGGAGTAATGTCTTCTCACGGCCAATTAATATCTTGTGAAAATTAGATTATTCACTCTTTTTTGTTAATTGCCTCGATATGTATGTTTGTTGGTCTTTTAGATACATTCACCACAACAGGACTTGGACGATTGAATGTCTGTCCACCAAAATATATAGTGGTTAAAGGGCGTAATACCGGCTCCTCCTGATGAGTCGCCAGTAAGCACGAACCGAATGTGCATAAGATTATACTTTCCGTTCATGCTGCCTTTGGTTTATCCTTCTGGTCACAACTGAACTAATTTGTTACTAGGTTCGCAACACCTAATACATACTTGCATATATATTAGTTCTCCGCAACAAACAGTATTTAACAGTTATATATTGAACTGAATAATATCATGCTTACCGCGAAATGTGATAACTGATGTCGATCAAGGCCAGAGTGTGTGGATTTACTGGACTAACATGTGTTCTGAAATTGTTGTAATTCTCAATTTCGGTGAACTATAGCAGAAATCGATATCCATCAGGTTGGAACCTGGTACCGACTCGGAAACCATAGTGTTAGAACCATGTCCTTTTTGGTACAATAATGTTGATATCGGTTACTAACACAATAGCCATAGTGTTAGTATCCTTTACAGACACGGTATATATATAATATATAATGTGAATTATTGTTGAAGTTGCATAGTCGTAGATTTTATATGATGATAGCTTCATCATTGTATGTTTACATATTCGTCTAGGAGATTGTACCGTCCTATTATCCCACAATCCTCACCCAAATATATAGTGGTTAAAAGGCGTAATACCGGCTCCTACTGATGAGTCGCCAGTATGCACGAAACGAATGTGCATGAGATTATACTTTCCGTTCATGCTGCCTTTAGTTTATCCTTCTGGTCACAACTGAACTAATTTGTTACTATATTCGCAACACCTAATACATACTTGCATATATATTAGTTTTCCGCACCAAACAGTATTTAACTGTTATATGCTAACAGTTCAGTTATGATTCTACTGATCCAAACTTCAGGTCTTTCTCAATCCTTTATCCGAAACTCTATAGTTCAATGGATATATGTGTTTCAACATTCAAAACCTTGCAAACAGTGGAAAAATAATTTGTGGTGTTTGTTATGACTGATTTTACACGATATCTTTCCATCAATTATCAGTGACTATAAACCATATTACCAAGACCTTCCGGATTATTTATGGTGTTTCTTTTCATCCATTATCAGTGACTCCAAACTAAACTGCTAATCAGTGTGGACTTATATCCTCGTAGTTTTTCAATTATTTACATAAATTCATCACGATTCCGCCGATTTTGTTTATTGTGACTACTTTTGTATAAGCTATTTAATATTGTTGACAATATATTATTTTGTTACCGTCTAGAGCACGCTCTATTTGGTTTAACAGTGAATTGCTTCATGCTTTGCAACATAACATTCAATAAACGTCTGATAACCTGGATGAGTCTTCGCACTTCACCTTCCGGAAAAAGGTCAGGGACTAATCATGTTTACGGGTAGTGATAATAGCCATCATGGATATGTAGGAGGGGGATAATATTACTAAATAGACAACTACCCCGCAAAACCTATTACAATAACAACAAAACCTCCGACATAAATGGTGCCCCGTTTCGTCGAACTCACAGCCAACAAAGAAATATTCAGCATCTAGGCTTTGAGAACATCAAACACTTTGAATGAATGCCACGCAAGAGTAAATCCGGTGAAGCAGGGAGAACAAACAAGAAAGTAAATCCTGAGACACAAATCACAGCAAACAAAACCTCCTACAATATAATGCATAACATTTCAATTTTAATAATACAGAACGTGGAAATAATATCTCAAGAAGATATGTTGCAGGTCACAATTATCCTTGTCTTTTATTCAACCATAAGAAAGTATTATCATAATCAAAATTAAAAATATCAGCAGGATTGTAGATTTTTTCTAGTTCATTACATAAAAATTTAAAAAACATCTTGGATGGAGGCTTTCTCTAAGCCTCTTTGGCAAATCATTATAAATTTTCTAAATTTTCGAAAGGGAGAAAAACTTCCCACAACATTCCCCACAAAGGAGGAGAGATCGCCAAATGTCTAGATCTCGCTCCAACTTCATAAATCTTTCTTATTGGATTAATATAGGTACCCGTTCACTGGTTTAAATGGAAAACTTTATGCAATTGCACATCCTCCGAATTCATAAATTTTGCAGTGATACAAATTGTAATCTATTGGCGTATATAGTGCAGGAGATAGGGCTTACTTGTTTCACAACTTTTATTTGCACAGCTTCTATCTTGTTGGATAAGCCCTTTTTAATGGATTCCATGTAGCGACAGCATATTCTAGTATCGGTCTAATCCAAATTATATACATTTTTAATTTTATATCACTTATTAGTGCCCATCTGTTTTTAGCACTGCTTACTATCCATTGGATATGTCTCACAGCAGAAGCTGTACATTGAATAGTTATGCCTAAATCCTTAATTTCTTGTTGAATTTTGATTTCAAAAACGCCATTAATCACAGCATCACAAATATAAACATAAATAAATTTCGTTTTATTACCTATTTTTGAGCTCTCGTCTTTTTACTGTTTATAAGCAATTATAATATTTATAAAAATATAATATTAAAAGTAAAACGTAAACGGCAAAATTTGACATTCAATATCGATGGATATCTTACCTCAACCACACTTAACCTTTATTAATGCACTCTACATCGTTATAAACAGAATTATACATGAATTAAATATACCCATTTTTATTCTCTCGATCGTGGCTAAGCCATTGCCTAATGTTAGTAAACAAACGTGTGGCAACAATTATAGACTAATTTGTATTAGCCCTTCATTTTTGAAGATAATATTGTAGAAGGTTTGTAGTTATTGTAATAGGTTTTGCGGGGCAGCTGTTTATTTAGTCATATTACCCCATTCCTACATGTCCCTGGTGGCTATTGTTACTATCCATACTCATGATTAGTCCCTGACCTTTTTCCGAAGGGTGAAGTGAGAAGTCTAAGCCGGAACATCAGACGTTTATTGAATGTAATGTTGCAATGCATGAATCAATTCACTGTTAAACCAAATAGACCGTGCTCTAGACGGCAACAAAATAATATATTGTCAACACAATTAAATGTCTTATACAAAAGTAGTCAAAGTAAACATAATCGGCTGAATCGTGATTAATTTATGCAAATGATTGAAAAAATCACAGGATATAAATCCAGACTGATTAGCAGTTTAGTTTAAAGTCACTGATAATTAATGAAAAGTAACACAAAAGTAAATCCGAAAAGTCTTGTGAGTATGGTTTATAGTCACTGATAATTGATGGAAAGAAACACAATAGTAAATTCGAAAAGTCTTGTGAGTATGGTTTATAGCCACTGATAATTGATGGAAAGGAACACAATAGTAAATCCGAAAATTCTTGTGATTATGTTTTATAGTCACTGATAATTGATAGAAAGAAACACAATAGTAAATCCGAAAAGTCTTGTGAGTATGGTTTATAGTCACTGATAATTGATGGAAAGAAACACAATAGTAAATCCGAAAAGTCTTGTGAGTATGGTTTATAGTCACTGATAATTGATGGAAAGAAACACAATTGTAAATACGAAAAGTCTTGAAAGTATGGTTTATAGTCACTGATAATTGATGGAAAACAACACAATAGTAAATCCGAGCTTGATCGTCATGTCACATAAATCCACTGCATGTTACCTGCGTATTGCGCGCGGGTGTGTATTATTATTAAAAAACCCGATTAATCACAATTAAATTTGCAGTTCAAGAAATCTCAATTAAAACTGCTTGAAACTAACAGAGATTGTTGCTGAAATCACAGTTAAAAGAAATATTGTGTAAAACCAGAGTTCGACTATTTGACCTTAAAGAGAACTATATGTGTCACAATTGAACTTTGTTGAGTTGTAACGCGGAGACGCGTGTTACAATATAACGATTGATAATAGATCGTTTGTACTCTATGTTGCCGGTTGATCTCAGTTCAAGTCAACGTGATTTTACTAAATGTCAATTGACAATTATTAAACTTCTTCCCATGTAGAAGCATGCAATTACGCTAAACGTGAGAAAGTAGGATGCATTATTTGTCTATATTGATAACTCAAATGCTTTAGACTTTATATCATTTTATTTTATTATGGAAGCGATTAGTTCATTGAAAATTCATCCGAATATATTCCGACTACTTAGTTAATATTAAAATATTAGAAGCATGATTATTCAAGTAAATAACTTGAGATCAAGATCTCTTAAGTACAAGTGTAATTTCATAATGATTAAGCTTGGGTCCAATTAGATTTAAAATAATATTTTTCGAATTTGCGTAGTATCGTTCATATTGGTCGAGTTTGCAACATTTCTGATGGTACAAAATTTTCCAATAAACGCAAAAAATAATTATTTCTTTAAAAATAACGTAACACTATATATGTTTGATCTGAGAAGATATTTAATAACATTTTGATTTGGAATAAATAACTTAAACTTAATTAAATTCTTTTTATTACAGACTTTTGACGTTTCGTATTTATTTTGTCATAAATCTGCAATTAATTAGGTTAATCAGATAAAGCTGCAGCAAGACTTTAAGCATTTTATCATAACTGTTCAATATGGAACTTCTGCTTAGAGATTAGTTGACTATTCTAAGAGCAGAAATTGAGCTTATAAAGAGGAAAATCTTATCAAATGTAATCCAATAAAAAATATATATTATTTGAAATAAGCCGATCGTGCCGCTGCAGCTTGAAGCCAAATGAAAATAGGTTTGTCGAAAAAGTAGTCCACTTGACTTATTGAATGTCAATTATTTGTGAGATGTGCTTCCCGTTGAAAATAGCTTCCGAAACCGGAAGTCAAACTAAACCCGGCCAAGACTCGTTTGATGAATTTCTACTCCAACCCATTCTGCTCTCATTCGGTTGTAATTTATCCCCTTGATATTGAAATAATAGATTCGGCCAAACACCTTGGTATTTATTTTTCAAAATCTAAAGACTTCTCCCCACACTTTACACACACTACATCCAAACTCTTCAATTGGGGTCTTCTGACCTGCTTCAAGATTTATAACCCCACTCACCAACTCACACTATTCAAGGTCTATGTCCTACCCCTCATTTCTTACGCTAGCGAATTCTAATGTCCTCTCACTCTCGCGTCCTCGTACGCCATCGAACAGATCTCCTCTAGATTTCTAAAGCGAGTCTTCCTCCACAGGCAAAATAATCGGACACGCCTACTCCTGGCAAACTTTCTACCGCTTTGGTTTACCCGTCACCTTCGAGTCAATTCTTTTATCCATAAGTTCACAACTTGTCTATCAATGTCCAACTTTGCTCACCTAAGTCACCACTACGCCACACGTTCTAGCAACTCTTCTATCTAATCTAACCATACCCCCAATATATTTAAAAAAATCTCTTTTCCAAAGCTACTAGTGTCTTCAACGCTCTTCCCACGGACATAAAGCTCCTACCCCAGCACGAATTTAAAAAGGCGGCCCACAAGTACTTCTTTAACAAATATCTTTGTGAAACGACCGATTGGAAGCGAAATTGATTCCTTCTTAATTCATAACATTTCTTTCGCCCTCGGCTATTCACTTTACTGATTTTGGAGGACGAAATCCCTCTGGCTTTCATCTAATTTCCACTTTTCCCCTCTGGTTTTAAATCTCTCACTCTTGACTCCCCGATACCACTTCTATTCCCATTTCTCATTCTACCATATTCATATAGTGGATACTTTATCACGTTTTGCTCATCCAATCCTTTTCCTCTCTGTTTCAGACGAAGACCGGAGACTAAAATGGAGTCAAATCGAAGAAAGTAGATGCAAATTGCAACGTGCTTATATAGATACGAAGTCGCACGCAATTGGTCAACGATATTTTGCACGTTCTCATTGGTCCGGCGTATTAAATATTGAATTTAATTTTGACAAAATATCGGCGAATTAATTTGAGCTAGTAAAATATATACTCTTATATTTCTTGGATGGTTGCGCATTGATGGCTTCAAAAGTTGAATCTCCGCGATTTGCGTTTGCGGGTTGTCGCTTTACACTATTAGTTTCACAATAATCCCATTGATCCCCATTTTGATGTATGCATCGAGTTTGCCTTCTTATTTGCTGGTTGAGGATTCGTCCTTCTTCCGAAGGCCTCAACATCGTTCATACAAACCACTGGAAATGAGGTACGATCTAATTTTCGTTGACTGGCAAAATTTCGATATGGTATTTTCCGTATCATCATCAGGCCTATAATCACACTTAGTACAATGTTCACAATAACAAATTAAAGCAAATGGGGTGGTAACACAAATAAATAATATTTACCCTTTGCAGGTCAGTGTTTACAGATAATAATAATAATAATAATAATAATAATAATAATAATAATAATAATAATAATAATAATAATAATAAAACATTTATTTGGCATCAAAGGCCAACAGGCCCGACCATTGAAATAACAAATCAAAGGTAGTGTAACGACACAAATTAATGGCCG
>JAQBSW010006392.1:0-49013 GCA_029291075.1 Eudiplozoon nipponicum | reverse complement strand
CATTCGTTTCGTGCTTACTGGCGACGCATCAGTAGGAGCCGGTATTACGCCCTTTAACCACTATATATTTGGTAGAAGAATGTGGAATAATAGGACGGTACAATCTCCACATTCTTCTACCAAATATATAGTGGTTAAAGGGTGTAATACCGGCTCCTACTGATGAGTCGCCAGTAAGCACGAAACGAATGTGCATGAGATTATACTTTCCGTTTATGCTGCCTTTGGTTTATCCTTCTGGTCACAACTGAACTAATTTGTTACTAGGTTCGCAAAACCTAATACATACTTGCATATATATTAGTTCTTTGCAACAAACAGTATTTAACTGTTATGATCGATACAATTGTTTAGGATAAAGTTTTACCCTGGGCTAGTAGTGATCAAAATAATAATCGCTAAGCTGATCACTATCTTCGATAGGTCTTTAGTAATTCATTCCGCGGAATAAAACTGCCAATATTCGGTTGAGGTTTCCGATGTATATGCAAGTAAAATTTTTGTAGGTTATTCTTTCCAGAGCTATATTTATCTAGTGTCGTTTTGACGAGTAATTGTAACGACACTGCATTTAAAATTAGCCTGGCTCGGAAACTTGTAATCATAGCCGCTTGAATCGGAGTCAATCTTTACAGCAGTGACCATTTCTCTTTCTTTTATGGTGTTGGCATCTGTTGGAACGGTGGCCAACGAAACTGCTTGAGTCAGAGTCTGGACAAAGGCGTGGCTTTGCTCTAGGCATAAAATGATGATTTCTGTGTCTATTTCTGTTGACGCCTCTCGATTTGGGCATTCTAAAGTGCTGATAATCATTATTGCATGAGTATTTGCATGAACTTTGCCAAATCTGCATTTCTTTGTCATGATAATAACGGCACTTTCCTACTTTCGGGTGGCATCTGTTACATCGAGTCACCTTTTCATCTGGATATGGATATCTGTCTTCTCTTAGTTGTACTCATAAATTAGGATCAGCATTATCGTATAAATCCTTCATTTCATTAAGGAGACTTCATACTCTTTTTACTCTTCCATATTTTGTAGATTTGACATAATTAATCAAGCTTATCTACAAAATGACAGAAAATCTGTCAAGCAAATATTCCAATGAATGCTAATGTAAACACAAATACTTGTTTAAAATATATGTATTTATTTGATTACAAGCACACGAAATACCAAGTATTCTGAAATAAAAGCAAAAAAGAAAAGTATTATATTATTATCTGGTAAACATGTATTCCAAAGAATGCTATGAATCGTTCAAGGTAACCACATATATTTATTTAAAATTTATTCAGAATTGATATATTTGTTTTAATTCACACCAAGGAAACTGAAATAAAGGTAAATTAGTAAAATCTAATTAATAAAAAATATTACAAAGAATGCAAACAATAATCCAAGGTAAATATAAATGTTTAAATTTATTTTGAATAGCAAAAAAAACTGAAAATTTCTTTAAATCAAGTTTGCGAGTTTGAAGTACACTCGTATGTAATGTGTATGTTTGCACATAAATATTTGAACCGATATTTTCTTCCGATACTTCTTACATTATGCAGGTCAATAACTCCATAATAAATAAATTAATGCTCGTAATACCCTTTCCAAGTGAAAATATAAAAAGTTCTATTAGATGCAATAACAGTTTATTTCTAATATTCGCCTCAAGCATTTAAAAATCGGTATATATATATATATATATATATATATATATATATATATATATATATATATATATATATATATATATATATGGGAAGAATAATGAAAGAATCAATTCTTGTATCTGGAGCCTCTGTATATTATGCTGATGTAATTTTGTTTGTTTCGATAATGAGAACAGAGCGAGGAGTGTATCAGAATGGCGTATTTGTTTAACCATTTAACAGAGTTAATAAGTCTTTATTTCAGTTAATGATAGAAATTATTTATCTATGACGCCGGCACATTTTACGCGACTTTCAAGCGTCTTCCGAAAACACTGGCCTGTTTTGGAGAATGGCAATTCTTTTTCATTTGCGTTCGCTTTTGTTTACATTTCTCTAGGCTGACAAGTGGTCCTATTTAGTTACATTTCATGCTGTATATTTTGTAGAAGATACATATATATATATATATATATATATATATATATATATATATAACCATTGTTTGGTAGCTATTTTTGATTGTATGCTTATTACCACACGCAACTATACTATCTCCATTCATTTCGATGAGTGTACAAATGCAGACATACACAAACCAATTTGACATACACTTACCTAATGAAAAAAACCAGTTATACTGAAAAGATCTAACAATAAGTATAAATGGGGCAGTTTAAACTGAATTTTCCATTTAAAATATTGTATATATATATATATATAATGAATTATTTACACAGTCATATTTTTTTCAAGTTAGACCAAGAGGATGTGCTACACAAAATGCGTAAACTTAGGAGCTGGAATGAAGCTTCAGAAAAGAAATCTACAACAAGTTGACGGTTCAACCTCTTACAGGTGCGCGTATTAATAATGTAGTAATGCCATATTTGTGCGAAAATCTAGCAACTAGAGTGCTATAAAAGAAAAACTTAAGAAAGCCTCTGTTTATCTTCCGATGATAATATTTGAGAATTTGCTCACTATCTCTGCTAAAATATCACTTCTTAAAACACGACCTGTAATGCGAAACTAAATTGATATCGTATCCTAGTTCATTAGCTTCGCATGAATTTTGCTGCCCGTCACGCGGTCGATGAAAAACAACACAGGCTTAGTGTTGCTAATGTGTTGGAAACAACGTCAAACTGTCATGGTATTTATGAATTGTTCGCTTAGTTTGAAAGTAATAGCAGCGGTCTTTTACCACAGGAGTTCGGGCACCATCAATTTCTGAATTAAAATTCGCCATAATTCCAAAAAATCTTTACTCCATCGCATGTTGCAAATGACATAGTTATCAACGAAGTGGCTCCTAATATTTGAACTTCTGCAGTAACTGGCTAGTCTCTCTAGTTGTACAGCAACAAGATTGACGTGATTGAAATTGCCAATAACTAATATATATGCAAGTATGTATTAGGTGTTGCAAACCTAGTAACAAATTAGTTCAGTTGTGACCAGAACGATAAACCAAAGGCAGCATGAACGGAAAGTATAATCTCATGCACATTCGTTTCGTGCTTACTGGCGACTGATCAGTAGGAGCCGGTACTACGCCCTTTAACGACTATACATTTTGGTCAAGAATGTGGGATAATAGGACGGTACAAACCTGTAATAGTGAAGCTAACATCATATAAAGTCAACGACAATGCGAATTCAACGCTAACTCACACTATATAATATATATACCGAGTCTGTAAAGAATACTAACACTATGGCTATTGTGTTAATAACCGATACCAACATTATTGTACCGAAAATGTACATGGTACTAACACTATAGTTACCAAGTCGGTACATGATACCAACCTGATGGATATCAATTTATGTTATAGTTCACCGAAATTGAGAATTACAACAATTTCCGAACACCTGTTACTCCAGTTAAACCATACACTCTGGCCTTCATCGATATCAGTTATCACATTTCGCGGTAAGCATGACATCATTCAATTCAATATATTACAGTTAAATACTGTTTGTTGCGAAGAACTAATATATATGCAAGTATGTATTAGGTTTTGCGAACCTAGTAACAAATTAGTTCAGTTGTGACCAGAAGGATAAACCAAAGGCAGCATGAACGGAAAGTATAATCTTATGTTACTATGTTCGCAACACCTAATACATACTTGCATATATATTAGTTCTTTGCAACAAACAGTATTTAATCTCTGTTAGTTTCAAGCAGTTTTAATTGAGATTTCTTGAACTGCAAATTTAATTGTAATTAATAGGGTTTTGTTTAAGAATATTACACACCCGCACGCAATACGCAGGTAACATGCGGTGGATTTTTATATCTGAATGTTCTAACACTGGATTTATTCGCTTTACATGCCCTAACCATTTTTACACAACTACTAACAACTCAGTTATGATTTTACTGATCCAGACATCAGGCGTTTCTCAATCCTTTATTCAAAACTCTATAGTTCAATGGATTTATGTGTTAACACTCAAAACCTAGCAAACGGTGCACTAATTATTCGTGGTGCTTATTATGACTGCTTTTACACGATTTTGTCTCCATTAATTATCTGTGACAATATTTATTGAGTTTCTTTTCATCAATTATCAGTGACTTTTAACTTAATTGCTAATCAGTCTGGATTTATATCCTCGTACTTTTTCAATCATTTACATGAATTCATCACGTATCAGCCGATTGTGTTTCTAGTGATTACTTTTGCATAAGACATTTTATTTTGTTGACCATATATTATCTTGTTACCGTCTAGAGCACGGACTTTTTGGATTAACTGTGAATGATTCATGCATTGCAACACAACATTCAATAAACGTCTGATATCATGGATGAGTCTTCTTACTTCACCCTTCGGAAAAGAGTCAGGGACTAATCATGGATCGGGTAGGGATAAGAACCACCATGGAAATGTAGGAGTAGGAATGGGACAATTTTACGAAATAGACAGCTACCCCGCAAAACCTATTACAATAACTACAAAACCTCCTGCAGTCTAACTTTCTTGGCATTTGCGGGAGAACGCAATTCCGGCCCTAATAAGTGCAGCCAGCAGTACTTATTCTCAGCCTTCTTGGCACCTAACCGCTTTGTAACGTCTTACGGCATTTACTTAAAGCTAGGGCGTTTTACAAATTGGCGACCGCGCCAGGATACTCAGAGCAGTGCCGTTTTCTAGATTTGTTTTTATATCACAAAGCTTTTGGTATAAATATAATCGACTCTTTTTCTTTTTCATTTTATTATCGTGGGAACACAGTAAATTGATTTTAGCATATACCGTGGTTGTAAATCTGTCTTGTAGACATTTTTGTTGAAAACCAAAATTTTTAAGGTAGTTTTTCTCTCCTACGTACAAACTGTAAAAAACTGAACACCTATTTGGTAAACTGTGCCCGCTAATTGTGATTTTGTGAAGGCACTAATTGTGATTTTGTGAAAGAACATAATTTCATCTGTTTTCTGCGTGCGTCGAAGCTCATCCCGTCAGTTTTCAACTGTGGAAGCAGATTTTGATTTTGTCAGTTTTCTGCGTGCTGCGAAGCTCATCCCATCCGTTTCAACCGTGAAAGCAGATTTTGGTAAGCGTTGCGTTTCACGACATTTTATACATTTCATCTTTCTTATAGATTTATACTTTTAAGATCCCGTAAGACTGTTAGAATGTCAGGTCCAATTTAAGATATTGATGTCCCTGTTTGGGATGGAGATTGCGAGCTATTCTTTATACGCATAGACTCTGCTTTCTCCCCGTTCTCAGATTATGAAATTCATCCAAAACTGTCAAATTGTTTTGCTAAACTACCTTCAGAATTACAGCGATGGATTTATCCGAAGCTTGAGGCCATTAGAACATTACCCAATCCCATTTCGGGCCTCCAAAATGAAGAAGAATCCTTGCTGGGTCCCACTGAAACTGAGCAGATAATAAATAAATATGCGCAGTTAGACATGCCAAACCTTGGCCTCATTGAGATTTTAAGGGAATTGCGGAAACGTTAGTATAAAACCAATATTTCTGATCATGAGGCTAAGGTTGTTTATTAAAAATCTTCCCCAATCAGTAAAATTGTTCACCAGACAGCTCTCTAACTCTCTCTTAATAGATGCCTTATCAGAGAGATGCGAGTTAGAATTTCGGGTTTTGGAATGTAAGTTAAATTCTTCATCCCTTTTTCCTTCCCCGCGGGATGATAGGATCATCTCTTAAGAGGGAACAATAGCGAACATGGCTAAAGTTCTAGAAGGATTGGCCATAGGGAAATCCGAGCTAAATCAGGTGAACGCACGACCCATTTTCCACCCAAAACACGAAATTACAGTAGGCGGCGATCCAGATCCCCGCAATCTTTAAATAGCTATGCTCGAAAGAACTGGTGCTATAATCACCAGAAGTTTTCTATTCATGACAAGTCTGTCTCTGTCGTGCGGAAGAATTTTTAAATGAATGCCAATTTCCACATTTGACGGGAAAGACCGCAGAGAAGAGGTGCAGTGGAGCATCAGGATCGGGAAACGTATGGTTCAGAAAGTGGAAAACCTTACTTTCTGTGCATCAACCGTATCAACGGCGCCACAAGGAAGCAATCACTTACAATCTGATTTTCCTATTGACTCTTTTCCTCCACGCCGAATATGCCACATAGACAGCCAAACTGGCAATGTCAGTCGCAATCACCAGCCTACTTGTTTGCATGACCCGTACAAGCAGCCCAACGAACTTCTGCATCTTCGTGATTTCAGAACTGGCGAAGAATTCATTGGAGACACAGTTGCAGCAGTCTCAGTTCTCAAGGGTGATTCAATGGTCGAGGTGCCGCCAGGCATTTTACTCGCAACAGCTACAGAGGAGCCCATACCTATTTATGGCAGCCGGTATCGCACACTCAACATAGGTTTACGGCGTTAATTTACTCACAACTTTCTGGTCGCCAAGATCTCACACAATATAATAGGCCTTTATTTCCTTTTGAAATTTCGTCTCATTGTTGATCTTGCCAATCAAAAGATCATCGATCCCTCCACCGGACTTGAGCAAAGTTTTTCGCCACTTGCATCCGAGCTTTTGGAGTTACAGGATATTCAGCCAACCCCAGTGCATCATTCAGCAGAGATACCAGCAGCTCTTCGAGAACACAAATCGTTTTACGATCTCAGCAAGTTAGAGCTACGAGTCTCCAACACGATGCACCATACTGCCACAGAAAGACAATCTATTGCACTCAAGAAGCGACCACTAGACCCTGCTAAACTCAAAGCTGCCCAAGAGGAAATTTCAAGGCTGTTGGAAGAGGGAATCATCAGACAATAAAAAAATTCATGGGCGCCACCACTGCACTTAGTCTCCAAATCAAACGGATCGTACAGATCCTGCGGAGATTACTGGAAGTTAAATTCAGTGGCAAAATTTGATGCATATCCTGCACAACTAGTGAGATGGAGCAAAATCTATGTATTGGACCTCTACGTGAACCAGTCACCACGATGTTTTCGCAGATGTTCAACGAGAAAATTCTGAGCCTTCACACAGCCTCTCACCGCTGATTTCAACGCCACAGCAGAAGGGACACAAGCCAGTCAACCAGAGCCGGTCTCAAGTGTCTAGGAGTACTTCTAGACACTGCTACGCTATGTAACTTTCTTGGCATTTTCCGGAGAACGCAATTCCGGCCATTATAAGTGCAACCAACAGTACTTATTCTCAGCCGTCTTGCAATCTCAATACTTTTTAAACGTCGTTCGGCATTTACTTGAAGCTGGGACGTTTTACAAATTACAGCACACGCAGTAACTGCGGACACATTCAAAATTAAAGCGATGACATTTCAAATGGCGTTACGAAATAAAAGCATACAGACATAACTAAGAGGAGATCGGTTGCGAAAAACATATAGTTATGAATGGGTGAGCGAGAATATTAACTATCCATAATAACGGCTGTGAATACTGGCAGAAATAATATTTATCATTTCATGTTATTCTATGGACTACGGTATTTATTTTCTCATATTTTAAGAAATTGTGAATTTACTTCAATCACTAAATCATATATATATATATATATATATATATATATATATATATATATATATATATATATATGATATAACCAGATAAACTGGGAATGCAATGATCAAAAGTAACACAATCCTCAATTCCATTTACCCCTATAACAACATTTTGTCAGTCTCCCTTGACCTTATCATGATACTTTGTCAAAGGTGTTAGTTCTTCCTATTTTCATTAGTTATAAACACATGGCAGATCTTGGATCAGAGGACACTTAACACTTGGTTTTTACTTTTCTAGTCTTGATCGGAGCCAAACGACACAACTTATCTCTAAGTGCTCCAACAAACCACTCCACATAGCTAGAAGCCCAATCAAGACTACTTGGAGTTTCTATTAGAAGATCTCCAGGCAACCTTAATAGTTCTTCATATACCAATTCTGCTATTGAAGTTCCTAACTGTTCCCTTATATCTGTTGCGCATGGCAAGTAATGCTATAGGAAGATCGTGTATCCATCTTTCTTCACTAATACACCTTAACGCAGCTTTCAGTTTACGATGCAGCCTTTCTACCATCCCATTCGCTCGTGGATTGTATGCACTAGTATGCAATACAGTTGTTCCCATGATATTGAGATATATTACGAAAAGCTCTGACATAAATTGATTACCGCGATCACTAGTGACTCTTTCTGGAATACCATAACGCGATATCCAATTATGTAGGAACGCAAACAAGACTTCTTGCGCTATCACATCTTTCAGAATCGCTTCTTTGAATTGGCGACTAAAACGATCTACCATTGTTAGAAAATATTTTTGACCGTTGACTTCAGGAATATCGACAATGTCTATGTGTACACGTTTGAACCGTCCAGTTGGTATCCCAATATTCTGTATCTCGGTTCTGGTATGTCTCCACACCTTACAAGTTTGACACTTGGCACAGGCTCTTACCCATACCCGTAAGTCTTTAAACATGTGCGGCCATACGTATCTGACGTTAACTAATCGAATGGTGGCTTTTATGGATGGATGTCCCATATCGTGTAATTGTTGGATAATTTTGGCATGTAACTTTAACGGCACATATGATCGTGGTTGATTTCTGGACGTTTCGCATAACAACTACTTTCTACTCAGAAGCTTGCAAACATATCCTGGTCTCTTGGACAAAATTAACGTAAAGGGATCCAATCCTTGCGCTTCCTCGATTTGTTTTACTAAATTGTTTGGAGAATCATCTAGATTCAATGGACCTTGATGAATCAGCTCGACATCTGCTCCATTCGGTCTGCTAAGTGCATCGACGACCACATTCTCTTTACCAACAATATGAGACACAGTGAAATCGAACTCTGCTAACCGGGTAATTTGGGAATTCACCCTGCGAGAGTAATAAGCCTCGCTATTTTACCAAGTATGCTGATCAACGGCTTGTGATCTGTCAATAATTTGAACTGGTGACCGTGTAAATAATGCTCAAAATATAGCACTGCGGCACACACAGCTAGAAGCTTTTTACCAAAGGTATCATACCGTTTTCCTCAATCATTAAGCTTTGGGCTATGAAACCTGATCGGTCTTACTATATCCTTGGTACTGGCGCACGGTCCGGGGCTCCATTGCGTCCTTGATAGGTTGGATTTTATCTTCCAAAGGTTTAATTCCGTCTTTGGAAAGAACACGTCCAAGATACTTAACTGAAGAGCATCCAATGTTACTCTTATTAGGTTTGACCACTAATCTATATTGTTCCAGCCTGGTCAAAACCGTTTCCAAATGCCTATGATGTTCATCACGTGAGCGACTAAAAATAATTGTGCTGTCTATGTACATCCTCGCAAATGGTCAATTCTGAAGGATTTCTTCAGCCAAACGCTGGAATGTCTGACTGGCATTTTTCAAGCCAAAAGGTGTTCGAAGAAATTCATGCGACCCCCCTCTTGGAAATCTGACTTCGGTGAGTGGTATAGAACTTTCTTCCATCGCTATCTGATAGTACGCTTTCCGGAGATCTAAGGTTAAACAAACCTCATATCCCATTATGTCTCGGAGCAGAGTACTCTGGTTAGGGAGAGGATAAGAATCACTCTTCGTCAATGAGTTTAATAGACGATAATTTCCACAAACCCTCCATTGTCCCGGTTCAGGTTTTGGAACTACCACTATCGAGGAAGCAAAATTGTAATTTGACCTTCTATAAATTCCCTCTTCGCGCAATTGGGGAAATTCAAACACAGCAATCTGTTGCTTGTGTTGTGCCAATGGTTGGGCCTTTGGTGAACAAGGCAACGGAGCCACCAATTCTATTTGGTGTTCTACTCCTGTCTTCAATCCTGTTCTCTTGGCACTGAAAGGTTGAAACACTGCAAGGTGTTTCTCGATGATGTTGGCAAAGTCATGTGCGACCGTGGGACGGGGTAAAAGGACTGTTCTACTAGCGGGGGTTTTATCCTTTTACAGGTGATTTATCTCTCTCTACCGGTTAAGTGCTTCCTTTCCATTTGGGTCTACCTAAACGCGGGTATATGCAATTCTCTCCTTGGCACTTTGCACTTCGTCCATATTCACAATGTGACTTACACCATCCGCGCGGCCCATCATACTGTTGACGCGAGTGACTCCCTCGATGTCTAGTATTTCTATCTTTACTCTGAAGTTGCGAAACAGCTCTCGCCATATCATCCATTTTTCAATGTATACCAGCAACTTCTCCACATAAGGATTTGGGCATAATTATTCAATGTACAGCTTCTGCTGAGAGACATTGAAAGGATAGTAGGCAGTGCCAAGAACAAATGGGCACTAATAAATAGAAATATCCTATCGAATGATATAAAATTTAAAATGTATATAATTTAGATTAGACCGATACTAAAATATGCTGCCGCTACTTAAAATCCATTAAAAAAGGGGTTGTCCAATAAGATTGAAGTTGTCCAAAGAAAAGTTGTGAAACAAATTAGCCTTATCTCCTGCACTTTATACACCACTAGATTACAGTTTGTTTCACTGCAAGCATTATGGTTTCGGAGGATGTGCTATTGCATAAAAGATTTCCGTTTAAACTAGTAGACTGGTGCCTATATGAATTCAATAAGAAGGATTAATGAAGTTGTAACTAGATCTGGCTATTTGGAAATATCTCCTCCTTTGGTGGGGAATTTTGCAGGCAAGTTATTCTCTTTTTTGAAAATTTACAATCAATTGCCAAAGGGGCTTAGAGAAACGCCTTCATCTAAGATGTCTTTTAAATTTTTATGTACTGAACTAGAAAAAATCTACAATCCTGCTGATATTTTTAATTTTTAATATGATAATACTTCGTCATGTTTGAATAAATGATAAGGATACTTGTGATCAGCAACATATCTTCTTAAGATTTCATTTCCACGTTCTGTATTATTAAAATTAAAATTTTATGCATTATATCATCATGTTAGTCAACAATACAAACAATCAATTGCTAGTCATGGTTCTCATTTTTTTTGCATAATGTTACACTCGAATTATACCTTAATTTTTCCTATTTCGACGATGAATCTGTTACTCTTTACAGCCGAACTTTCTGATGTTGATATATTGTACAGTATAACTAGAGAGATTTACTTATCTACATGAAGCTAATCTCACATATTTATGTGATGTGATATTTTTTTTACATTGTAAATTTTCCAATATCATTATCTATTTGATGGAACATGTGTGGTTTTAATCCAAATAAAGATATTCCATTCCATTCTATTCTATAAGTAACGGACACTTTCTTGTAGCGTCAGAGTGGTTTCGGTATCTGCCCTTACTGGCTGCACCATGACAGAATCTGCCGTTACAGCATGTACCTAAGGTTCCTGCTGTTTAAACACTCCGTCTAGCCCTCTGAGTTTACTTGGCCAATCAACATTCATTGTTTCAAATACCTCTAATGTGGCTCTAAGCCTGGATGGTAGCTCAGCTGTAAAAATATAATTCACTACATCTCTAGATATATTCAACCCGGAAGCATTCGTACAAAGGCGTTCATAAAACTCTGATGGTATTTGACGCCCCATCTTTTCTAGGCGTAATAATTCGCACATTTGTGCCGACCTTCCAGGCTGATATCTCTGTTGAATTTCGGCCGTTAGTAACTCAAATGCATTATACGGTTCATCTTCCACAGTTCCATTTCTAAAGTTTTCCAAGGTGCTTCTGAAATTCTCTGGTAATGCCATCCATGCTACATTAAATTTCTCCATAGGGTTTACAATCTGGTAAGCTTTGAATAGCATTAGGGCATCCCCGACTCAATTTGAGAGTTCGGATCTATACGGTGGTAGACTGAATATTTTTGGACTGGCGCGGTCGCCATATTTTATGGAGGCTCCATACCTATTAGTAAATGAGAACCACATAAATGCCAAGTCGTTACCAGTCTTTATATACCCATTTGAATCTGATAAAATAGAATTCTCGTTCACATCTATTAAATTCATGCCTGTTATATCTTGAGCTAATTTGCTGGCGTCCTCAAACTTAAGATTAGCTTCCATGCTGATCGTACTTAAATATTAATTTTATAACGTAGTGTTAGGCAACGGACTGTGTACTTCTTACGTAGCAAAACACCTGATCAAATAACCTTGAAAGAAATAAGACGTGAAAAACCGAATTATTAAATTACCTGTTCCTGATCGTCCACAATATGTACGATTCAGAAGACAAAATGATAGCAGATGTATATTGTGAAAATCGAGTAATTATAAATGTAAATTGGAGAAAAGAAACAAATGCAGCTTACTGAGGAAAGTCATTTCAGTTAAGTACAGATTACCAAAAAGTTAAATTACGCACAATTCAAAAGTATATATACTGTCATGTGTTTAAACAAAGAATGTTCTAGAAAATCAACGAATTTCTTTTTAAATAATATTCGTTTCAATCAGCCAAGGTGGTTTAAATTTATCAATAAATGTCACTTTAATTTTGTCGGAGGAAATATCTTCCTCTACAGTATTAATTAGCCCGGTAGTAATTCTAAACGAAGTTGTACAGATGTGTTTCTATTCAAACTAAAAATTAAGCCTTTATAAGAACCTTGAATTCTTTTTGCATTCTCTTTGAAATATTTTTTTATTTAATATATAACCTTTTACTTTTAATTCAGTATACCTTTTAAATCCTATCTCGTTCGAATCAAAATAAATAAATTTTGTATAAATTTTAAATTAGTATTTGTGTTTATCTTGTTTATTCTTAGCATTCTTTGGAATATTTGTCTACCAGATTGTCTTTATCCTTCTGGTCACAACTGAACTAATTTGTTACTAGGTTCGCAAAACCAAATACATACTTGTTTTTAGTTCGTTGCTCTTTTGCTTTTATTTCGTTTGTAATTATATAACGTTATATATTTTAAACAATTATTTTTGTTTACTTTAGCATTCATTGAAATATTTGTACAAATCGAATGTGCACGAGATAATACTTTCCGTTCATGCTGTCTTTGTTTTATTCTTTTGGTCATATTTGAACAAATTTTTTACTAGGTGCGCAACACCAAATACATATATTTTCTTGTCAGATATTCTATCATTTCTTAGATGAGCTTGACTAAAAATTTTAATTATGTCAAAACTAAGGATTTAAAGTTCAAGTCCAAATCTGTCTCCAATGCAGATGAATTAGATGCCTCCAATAAAAACGACGGAAAAACAGGATTCGAAGAAATAACATCTGTAAATAAGTTTATTGAAAACAAGTGTCGTGCAAAAAAAAACAAATCGAAAGAGAATATAACGGACAATAAGGATATATGCACATTGACTGAACCATCTATTGCAATTAAATTATATTATCGAAAAACAGTACTCCTAGGAAGTTTGATGGGTCAACCGTCCACAATGGTCCACTTGCACTACTATAAATTCTGGCAATTTTAATCCAGCTATTGTTATTATAGTATACTGTCTAGAATTAATTTTGCTATCAATAATGCGTTGTTGCTTTTGTCAACAAATTGTCGACTTATGTCGGTGCCTATGTCCACATCCCTAGTTGCGCAAAGCTGGACTTATGGGAAGTTTAATGAGTCAACCAGCCACAACATATGAATCGTTAGTGTCCAATTTCGCTACTAATTTCAATTATAGCTATGTTAATTCATCTATTGCTATTAAATTATATTATCTAGAATAAATTTTCTTATCATTACTTTGTTGTTGCATATGACAATTGACTGTAGACTTTATGTCCGCGCCTATCTGCGGTTTCGATAGTGCGTGCTCACAAGCAAGTTATGAAGGGTCAACCGGCCACAACATGTGGACAGTTAGCGCCCTTTAGCGCAACGACCTTCAATTCTAGCAATGTTCATTCATCTACTGCTGTTACATAATATTTTTTTAAATTATTTTTTCTACAAATGTTGTGTTTTTGCATTTGACAGCTAATTGCATACTTATGTCGTTGCATATATCCACATCCCTAGTCGCGAAAATCAGTGCTCATTTGAAGTTTGATCGGTCAACCATCAGCAATGATCTATCTACTCGTTGACATCTGCATCGCTAGCGTCCACTTTCACCACTGCTTTCAATTCCAACAATGTTATTTCATCTATTGCTATTATATTATATCTTTCTCGAATTATTTTTTTGTCTTTATTACTTTGTTTCATCTGACAACCAATTGTAGACTTTATGTCAGTGCTTATATCCATATCCGCAGTTGCAGTAAGATGGGCTCACGGGGAAGTTTTGATGTGTCAACCAGCTGCATTAGGTTTTGCGAACCTAGTAACAAATTAGTTCAGTTGTGACCAGAAGGATAAACCAAAGGCAGCATGAACGGAAAGTAATCTCATGCACATTCGTTTCGTGCTTACTGGCGACTCATCAGTAGGAGCCGGTATTACGCCCTTTAACCACAATATATTTGGTAGAAGAATGTGGAATAATAGGACGGTACAATCTCCTAGACGAATGTGTAAACCTGTAATAGTGAAGCTAACATAATCTGAAGTCAACGACAATACGACTTCAATGCTAACTCACACTATAGTAGTAACTGATACTGAGATTATACTTTCCGTCCATGCTGCCTTTGGTTTATCCTTCTGGTCACAACTGAACTAATTTGTTACTAGTTCGCAAAACCTAATACATACTTGCATATATATTAGTTCTTCGCAACAAACAGTATTTAACTGTAATATATTGAATTGAATGATGTCATGCTTACCGCGAAATGTGATAACTGATATCGATGAAGGCCAGAGTGTATGGTTAACTGGAGTAACATGTGTTCGGAAATTGTTGTAATTCTCAATTTGGGTGAACTTTAGCATAAGTTTATATCCATCAGGTTGGTATCATGTACCGACTCGGAAACCATAGTGTTAGTATCCGCTACTCATCGATTTCAAAAAGGCATCAGATACTATCACAATAGCCATAGTGTTAATATCCTTTACAGACTCGGTATATATATTATATAGTGTGAGTTAGCATTGAAGTCATATTGTCGTTGACTTTAGATTATGTTAGCTTCACTATTACAGGTTTACACATTCGTCTAGGAGATTGTACCGTCCTATTATTTCACATTCTTCTACCAAATATATAGTGGTTAAAGGGCGTAATACCGGCTCCTACTGATGAGTCGCCAGTAAGCAGGAAACGAATGTGCATGAGATTATACTTTCCGTTCATGCTGCCTTTGGTTTATCCTTCTGGTCACAACTGAACTAATTTGTTACTAGGTTCGCAAAACCTAATACATACTTGCATATATATATTAGATCTTCGCAACGAACAGTATTTAACCAGCTGCATTGATCTACTCATCAACATGTGGATCGTCAGCATCCACTTTCGCCGTTGTTATTATATTATAATTTTTTAAAAAATATATTGATATTACGCTGTTGTATTTGTAAACATTTTTAGACTTCATGTCGGTGCCTATGCTCAAATTCGTAGTTGCAGTAAACGGTGTTCATCGGCACGTTTTGATGGGTCAACCAACCACAATGATTTACTCTATAAAATCTGGATCGTTAGCGTCCACTATCGCCACTACTTTCAATTCTATCAATAATTATTTATTTTATTAGTTTAGAATTATATTTATTTTTATAATTACCTTGGTGCATTTGTTTGACACTTGTGAGCATAATCTTGTCAACCTTTCTGGGTCTATAGGAACATAGTCATTATGCTGTTTTACGTGGATCCTCGAGTTTGGTCTAACTGCAGAGTAACACTTATTTTAAGTATGTATTGATGGAATAAAAGCAAAAGTGCTAGACGCAAAGGGAAAATTGCAGCTGCTAACGAAGACTTTGGCCTCTGGCACCTGGGCAGATATTGCTCATAAACTTTGGTCCGCAGACCATCTGAAAGAAGGAAAGCTCCGAATACAAACCACTCTTCCTAGTAATGGGCAACCTAGTGTTCTTTTACAATCCCCATATAGTCATGAATAATACAAATTATAATGATTACATAATGCATCTGCCGTCACAAAGTATGAAAACGTTCGCCTCATTTGCTGAATCCTGCAGAGTGAATAAGCGAAATCCGGCTACTGCAGGCACCCTCATCTCCGATTCTGCCTCCTTTAATACTACTGAGCTCAATATCTAGAATAGCTTAAGTATACTGTCATTTATTAAACCCAGGTTATGTTTTAACGTCGGTGCATTGAATTTACAAACATTAAAACAACTTGGACAACAAGGTTTTGCATGTACGAAACCAGAATAAGGTATCCTAAGTGCATTACAGAATTGGGTGCACCCTCCTTATCTACACGTTTTTGGCTTGAACGCGAAGAAATTAGTTATAGATGGCATAGTTGCATTCAGCATTGTCATTGGTTTTAGAATACTTATGTCGACTTGTACCATGCACTTATCCGTTGTAGATTCACACCAAAATTTGCCAGAAAAATAAATAAGAATATACCCAAATAGGTGTAAGTAAACTCGAACAACCGTCCTTCCGACAAAATTATGAAAATATTCTAAAGTCAAAACTAACTGGTCTTGATGGCGAGAATTCGAATTTACTTTGGGGCAAAATAAGTTCTAATATGCACAATACGTGTGCTACTGTATAGGGCATTGCAGGCTTCCGTAGAACTAAATATTGGTTCTCTGTAAAATCTATGGAGATACGCGAAACAAGGCGCTAAATTCTACCTGGCTCGGCTAATAATAATTCTCGTTGCAATGTAAGACGAAAACCTAAGCGCAGTATATAAGTCGATCTCAAATCCTTTTGGATCAGAAAGGCTGAAAATTGAATAAAAGTTCTCTTCGGGTAATAGTCGTTGTTTGTTCCAATGAAATTTAAAGTTAGTGAACTTATAAATGATGGTAACGACCATCTAATGAGAGATAAAATGAGTTGTCTTGATAAGTGGGCTGAGCACTTTAACGATCAATTTTCGGGGCAACTGCGTCAGTATGGAATGTTTGTCTCAAAGATCCATCATAGTGAGAAATACGAGATGAAATCCTAAATATTAAACGTCGCAAAACCGCAGGTTCTGATGATCTGGTTCCGTGATTATTTAAGGATGGGAAAGTTGACCGGCTTTTTTCGCACTATATGAAATGAGTTGACCGTACCACTTGACTGGAATGAGTCGACCATCATTCAAATCTTCAAAAAGGCAATCGTAATTCTTGTGATAACCATCGTGGTATAAGCTTGACTCATCGTGTCAAGGTTATTCGCTTCTATTATCCTACGTCGTTTTAGCGCTTCACGTATTTCGCTCACTAGAGAAGAACAGACCGGATTCCGCTCAGGACGAGGTTATATATATAATATTTTTCTGTGATGGCAAGTTCTCGAATAGCGACATTTACATCACCGTTCCACAATAGCCGTATTTTTAGAATTCAAGGGTGCATTTCACTCGGTGGATCGCAATTTTTTATTCGATATTCTGTCGACAAGTGGTGTGCCAACAAAATTTGTTAATTTTATACGCACTCTTTTAAGAAATACTTCTGGTCGAATTAACACACAACTCCACAAACAGAAGTGGAGTTCGTCAAAACTGTCCACTTTTCCCATTTTCGTTTCATTTTGTAATCGATGCTATTTTGAGCAACACTCTTCCAGACGTTCAGGATGCCGTTGATGAAGTTCTCCTTGGTAGTGAATTAGTCGATCTCGACAATGTAGACGATATCGTACTAATATTCGACAATCGAGATTCTAATCAGGCTACCTTCTAAATATAAGATAACTTTACAGGATCACTCAACACTCCACATCTGTGACAGCAAAGTGAAGATCTAGACATCGTCGACAGGTTTACATACATTATGATCTCTACCAATAACTCAGACAATATGTCTGACGAGGTAAGTACGATAATTGCGAAAGATAGAGTAGCTTTCTCGAACCTTCGCTAATTATGGAGAAACGCGAATATTTCTCTCTGACCTATAGGTCGTGTTTATAATGCATCTGTACGCGCAGTTTTACTGTACGCAGAGAAACTTGGCCCCTTACAGTTGATAATTGTAGACGCTTTCGACCATGGTTGTTTGAGAAGCATAGCACATGTAAGTTACTACCAACGCAGAACCAACCTTGACATCCATAGACGTATTTTGGATATGACAAAAAGTGCTCCTCGTTAGAAAATCAAGTAAGGCTCCGTCAACTTTGTTGGCTCGGTTAGGTTTTGCATATGCCCTCAATTCGATTTCCCAGTGGAGCTCTGTTATCTCATCCAACGCCAGATTGGCGTAAGAAACAAGAAGGGAAAATTTTAACATTGAGAAAACAGTTCAAGTCACTTACATCCAAATTGGGTAGTATAGGACCCACTTGTCTGCCAGAATGGGGTCCACGTGCGCATCACAGTTCTTGATTAGAAACCCTGCGCGATATGATATCGAATCGAGCTTCGTGGCGATCTCGTTGCAGCATTCCAGTAGAATCATCCTCGTAACTTTTTCTTAGAAGGGCAGAGTTAGCTGCAAGGTTTGGTAGTGTTTATGAAGTAATACAATGCAAATCGCACGAAGGCTGTAGTGCTAATGTTGCCTTGCCATCAACCACACTACGACATAATAAAGTTATGCGAAGGTTTTGTTTTCCACACTTATGTGACTTATTAAAATAAAAATACTCATAGTAACTAGGTACTTTCTCTCTCTCTCTCGAAAAACTCACTGATAATTTGTGTGCCTAAAAAAATATATCTTTTGTCGCTATTTATAAACATTTTCGTTTTTTGCCTCCATTCCCATGGTTATATAGCGGTGAAACATTAGTAATTATTGGCTTTTTGTATAACTGAGCATGATAATAATGACGACGATAAAGCAATATCCATAGTTAAGGTGAGCGGTGCTCATGGACAAGCTTTGATAGATCAACCACCTTCTGGCCAGTTAGCGCCTACTATCGCCATATTATTATTTATTTAAGTTATTATTATTACATTTATTATTAGCATTACGCAGTAAAAGTTGTCAACTAAATGTAGGCCATATGGCGGTACTCATGCGCACACCTGCAGTTGTTTTAAACGTTCCGCATAGGCAACTTTTGATGGGTCAACCAGCCAATTATCTACTCGTCAATAGCTAGCCCTTTAGCATCCACTATCGACAATACTTTCAATTCAAGTTATGTTAATTCAACTATAAACCGTTCAAACATAACAGACGCAGCGTCTTAAAATACAGCACACGCAGTAACTGGCGACAAATTTAAAATTAAAGCGATCGCACTTCAAATCGCGTTACGAAATAAAAGCACGCTACATTGTGTAAAAGCATACAGACATAGCTAAGAGGAGATTGGTTGCGAAAAACATACAGTTATGATTGGGTGAGTGAGAATATTAACTGTCCAGAATAACGGTTGTGGATACTGGCAGATATAATATTTGTCACTACATGTTATTCTATGGATTACAGTACTTTTTTCTTATATTTTAATACATTGTGAATTTACCTCCAATCACTAAATCATACATACTTATCTACATGAAAACCAAACAATTTACGCCATGGAATAACATTCATTAAAATATCTTATTTCTACCAGTATCTACAGCCATTATTCGTTAATATATTCGTTCATCCAACCCCAACTGTACACTTGTTGTAACCAATCCCCTCTAAGCTACGTCTGTTTTTTGCGCAATTTAGACCACTCCTCTTGTGTAACGTCATGTGGTATGTCATCGCTTTCATTGAAAGTGCGTCCGTAATTTAACGAGTGAGTCGTATTTTGCGAAACGTAGGCCATTTTTGAAAGCCTATTAGTCATCTCTTTGTTCCAGGCCAATTTAATTAGTTTTTAATTAATTTCTGCGCGTTTAAGCAGGGGTTCTGATTATTGATTAAATAGCTTTAAAAGCCAGAAGCATTTTTCCGTTTTTGCCATGTACAGAACTGAAAAATTCATTGCTATAAACAACATGACCTGTGAGTAGTACATGTTCGCAAATTTCTGATTTGTGTGCAGGTGTTGCACCCCGCTTTAATAGTTTTTGAGGGAGATGCTGATTTATTCTAGTTTCCAGCCTCTTTTCTGATCAGCCGATGTCATGCTGTTAGTAGTACAATTTTTCAGTTCTGTACAAGGCAAAAACGGAAAAAATGCTTCTGGCTTTTAAAGCTATTGTAAACAAAAAGCAGAACCCCTGCATAAACGTGCAGAAATTAATTCAAAAACTAATTAAATTGGCCTGGAACAAAGACATTACTGACAGGCCTTCAAAAATAGCCTACGTTCCGCAAAATACGACACAACCGTCAATTACGGACGCACTCCCAATGAAAGCGATGACACACCACATGACGTTACGCAAAAGGAGTGGTCTAAATTGCGCAAAACAAAGACAGACGTAGCTAAAAGGGGATTGGTTACGACAAATGTACAGTTGGGATTGGATGAACGAATATATTAACGAATCCAGAATAATGGCTGTAGATACTGGTAGAAATAAGATTTTTTAATGAATTTTATTCCATGGAATAAGGTTTTGTTCTCATATTTAAAAAATGGTGAAACTTGTAATGATATACATATATACATATGCTCATTTGTAGATTATGAGAGAAAATTATAAATAAGCTGTTATATTTAATAAAATTTCCTTTTATATTTGCACATAGAAAGGATATTACAATTATTAATTTATTTTTTATATAGAGCTATTAATCTCCATAACATTAAGTATTAATTGACCAGGTATCAATTCTAAGCGAAGCTGTACAGATATGTTTCTATTCAAACTAAAAATTAAGCCTTAATATTATGTACCTTGTATTCTTTTTTACATTCTTTGAAATATCTGTTTACTTAATTTTCTATTTACTTTTAATTCAGTATACTTTCTAGATCCAATTTGATATGAAACAAAATAAATTTTAAACAAAATTTTGTGTTTACCTTTGATTATTCTTAGCATTCTTTGAAATATTTGTCTACCAGATTGTCGTTAACTCGTTGCTCTTTTGCTTTTATTTCGTTTGTAATTATATAACGTTATATATTTTAAACAATTATTTTTGTTTACTTTAGCATTCATTGAAATATTTGCACAAAACGAATGTGCACGAGATTATATTTTCCGTTCATGCTGTCTTTGTTTTATTTTTCTGGTCATATTTGAACTTATTTGTTACAAGGTGCGCAACACCTAATACATGTCAGATTTTCTATCATTTCTTAGATCAGCTTGACTAAACATTTTAATTATGTCAAAATTAAAGGCTTTAAAGTTCAAGTCCAAATCTGTCTCCAATGCAGATGAATTAGATGCTTCCAATAAAAATGATGGAAAAATAGGATTCGAAGGAATAACATCTGTAAATAGGCGTAATGAAAACAAGAGTTGGGCAAAAAACAAATCGAAAGAGAATATAACTGACAATAAGGATATGTGCACATTGACTGAACCATCCGAAAATGACACAGATAAAATCAGATCAAACAAAATTGCACGTAAGCTAAGAATGCGTGGCATAAAGAAGCAGGAGAATAATCCAGATGAAGATGACCAAGAAGGAGAAGAAGCGGATAAAAATCCTAAAAGAAAAATTATGGGTAAGGATGGCAGCATTGACAATTTGCGTAAACAATCTAGGAAAGAAGTAAAATTCGCAGAATCAGAAACTCTGACAAATCTCGAAGAAAAAGAGGTGGAAACGAAACCAAAAAAACGAACAAAACATGAGAAAACAATTGAAAGTGAAAACAAACATGTTTTACAAGCTAACGGTCTTTCCCAAGAAGGCATCGAGCATTCTAATGAACAAAGAAATCCGTCAAAACCTCTAACGATCCTACCCGGTCTTGAGGATAATGAAACTCAGAACATTTACAAATTTGATCGAGTAGATAAAAGTATTAAAGTAGCAAACGCTAAGAATACGAATATTTCAACTCAAAGCCAAGCTCAATTAATTGACAATGGAGCGAAAAGGGTAAATTCAAAAGTAGGTCATGCAACCAATGAGTTAACACAATATAGTTTAAATAACTTCGAAAAGCTAACAAAATCAAAAAACAATATGAATGCACGTGTCAATAGTGAAATATCGACTATGGAAGAGTACAAACAGTATCAGAATCTCCTCACTGAACTCAAGGATTTATATAATATCGCTGATCAGAATTTACGTGTACAACTTAGAGCAGACGGATCTCCATACCCAGATGAAATAGCAACTCGATTCAACAGATGTCATACGGAAATAGGAAAGGGCTGTGATTTTCATCAAAATAAAATGCAGAAATGGCATAATTCAGGCAATGACTCATACAGTTATGATTTCCATCACCCTAAAATGCAAAACTCGAGAGAGGTTAACAGAACTAGACACAGAAATGATAATTTAATGCCTAGAGCCAAGCCAAACCATAGTCAAGACTCTGATTTAAGCAGTTTCGATGGCCACCGTTCCAAAAAATGCCATCACAATAAAAGAAAGAGAAATGGTCGCTACAATAGAGACAGGAAAACCTGCACTTGTTCTGATTCTGATTCAAGCAGTTATGATGGTAGGTGTCCGGGCCCGGTCAATTCAGATGCTGTAATGTTACAAGTACTCGTCAAAATGGCGCTGGAAAAATATATCTCTGAAAAGAAAGAGATACTACCGGTTGAGAATAAACCACCGAAGTTTTACTTGCATGTACACCGAGGACGTCAGCCGAATATTGAACGCTATCGTTCGTCGCATTTCGCAAATTATGAACAACCCAGAATGAATTTCTGCAGACCTCTTGAAGATAGCACTGAGCTTAGCGATTCCGATTTTGATCAGTACTAGCCCAAGTTAAATCACTTTTTAATTATAATTGTACTTATTATGTCCTTGCAAATGTGGTAAATAAAACAAATTTACTATATTTTAAATAAAAAATGAGATTTAAAAAACTATTTTTGTGTGAAAATTTTTATGAATAAATATCACATATTAGTAAAGAAAATCTGATTATTATGCGGTATTAAAACGTATAGAGTACCATTTCATGTGAAAAAAGAAATTCTATCCAATAAAAGAAACAACTAACTAGCAACAATGTACGGATTACCAAAAGCACACGAAAGAGGTTTCCTATGAGGAGAGTATTAAAAATGATCAATTTCTCCGTTCCATGCATTGGCTAAATGGTTAGTCCGTACACTGGAAACATTGCGCAATCAACTAGATAATGATTTCTCGAATTGTTGCGCAGTGCCAGCTTCAAATTTTGAATCTCGGCGAATTGCGTTGGCGGGTTGTCACTTTACTTACTCTACTTTACTTTACTGCGGCTGACTCCTTTTGGAGGATAAGCCGGCTCCACATCATCACGAAGAGCACAATACAAAAGACAAAAGTGACTGATTTGCTGTCATATAACCATAAGTCGTTCATGGTTATATGTGGAATGCAGAAGACCAATTGGTCGCCCATTCCCTATCAGTTTCGCATGGATCCGATTGATCGCCTTTTCCAAACACGCGTAGAGTTCGTCTTTTTGGCTGGGTGCAGATTCGTTCCTTTCCACTAAAGTCTTCAACATCGTTCTGACTGACCACTGGAAATGAAGTACGATCTATTTCTTCGTCGACTGGTGACGTTTCGAAACGTTATTTCCCGTTCAATCATTAAACAATAGCAGATTTAAGCAAATTTGGTAACCTCGTTACGGAAACAGGTATATTTAAATTAAAAATTTTGAGAGTATGTATCGAGCAGGTGTCGTAAAACTGTACTGTTGTGATTACACAGTAATTAAATTAAAAAATCGAAACCGAAAAAACTTGATTGTTTACTATAATCAAGGTTGTGAACTTGATATAAACACCTGACCCATTAAGTACATACATTTGTCAGTATAAAATAAGTATTGTATAGTGTAGAAAAGGAAATTCATCCAGTAGATCGGTTTCGTCCTTACTGGGAACTCATTACGTACTGGCCAGAATTTGCCGCGGACAGGGCTCGAACCTGGGCATGTCTGCTTCGGAATCTGGTGCTCTAACCGCTGAGCCACCCTGCCGTACACTACACACAATTTTTAATCATATACTACCTAATATGACTGTTAGTCTTTTTTCCTTAAGGTGGAGATTATATGGCATCCATTTGGACATAGAGTTCCAACTAATCATCCCCAATCTGTCATTACTGAACAGACATCACACCCTATGGGGAAGTGGTATTGAAATAAACATTTATATAATTAAACGAACAGATTGTAAAGGCAGCGAATATGCTTAAACAATAAATAAATTAATATCTAATGGCTATCCTGTACAATTAACTGAGTCAGTTATCAAAAGGAGAAGTCAAAAGATTAGACATCCGTACATTTCAATTAAGAGGGATGCAGATTCACACAAAAGTCAAAAGGAAGTTGAATCGGCATTAACACACACACATTTAATGCAGATAAACTAATTTTTGTTAAAGGTAACACACTTGCTTTAACCAACAACCACAGAGAAACTACTGTTATTGGCGACCTCAAGCGGTCGATCAACTTACGTAGGCCTATCGACCAGACGGTTAATTACTCGAATGGGACAACATCGCCACTTAAAAGTCTGTTGTAAATGAAATGTTGAATACGCATCTGCAATTGCGCAACATATCTTTGAAATCTCGCACGTATGTTCTCCAGATGCACCATTTTCGTAGTATTTAACTTAATTACTAAATGAAGTAACAGAAAGGAGTTAGCCTCAGACGAAGATTTATTAATAGAAAAACTGCAATCGGATTTATGAACTCAGAAAAAGCATTTTCGGGCAGTGAGCTGGAACTGGAGGTGATACACGCATTTGATTGGTTCTTCCATTACTTCACACTTTTAAAGTGTGAAGTTGACATATTATATTGACATATTTTGTTCGACCTTACATATATATATATATATATATATATATATATATATATATATATATTATATATATATATATATATATATGATAGTTTCTAATTTCACCATTTTTTAAAATGTAAGAACAAAACAACGTACTCCATGGAATAACATTTATTAATAAATCTTATTTCTACCAGTATCTACAGCCATTATTCTGGATTCGTTAGTATATTCGTTCATTCAATCCCACTGTACATGTGTTGTAACCAATCTCCTCTTCGTTATTCTAGCCTTTGTTTTGCGCAATTTAGACCACTACTTTTGTGCAATTTAGACCACTCCTTTTGCGTAACGTCATTTGGTGTGTCATCGCTTTCATTGTAATTGCGTCCGTAATTGATGTATGTGTCGCATTTTGCGAAGCGTTGGTTATTTTTAAAGGCATGTCAGTCATGTCTTTGTTCCAGTCCAATTTAATTTCTTTTTGAATTATTTTCTGCACGTTTAAGCAGGGCTTCAGCTTATTAATTGCAATAGCTTCAAAAGCTAGAAGCATTTTCTCTGTTTTTGCCTTGTAGAGAACTGAAAAATTGTTACTACTAACAACATGACCTGTGAGTAGTACATGTTCGCAAATTGCTGATTTTTGTGCAGGAGCTGCACCCCTCTTTAATAGTTTTTGAGGGAGATGCTGATTTATTCTAGTTTCGAGCCTCTTTTTTGATCTGCCGATGTACTGAGCGTTGCAGGTACATTGAAATTTGTATACAGACAAAGGTGTTGACGTCACAGGGAGGCTATCTTTTTCATTCGTGCGCATCAGTTTTGTTGTGTTGAACACCACTCTCACCTGTATTGATGGAAACTGTGCTTTTGTCGCTCGAATTACTTTTCGTTTGAAGATTTCCGCTGGAAGATCACCTCCAAAGGGAACACTAAGCGTTACTATCTGGGGAGTTTGATTTTCTTCCAAATTGGCCACGATTTTGTTGCGTTGCCTCAAGTTGTATTCGATGAACCAGGCCGGATATCCATTATTTCTCAACGCTTCGCGAAGCAAATTTAGCTCTACTTCAATGTTGCCCGGTGAACAAATCCTGCGTATTCGTGTGCCCAAATTCATTATTAGGTTTCTTTTGTACGCCCTTGGCACACTACTCATATAATGGACATATTGTCCAGTCCAGCTTGATTTCTTGTGAACTGACTGGATATATATATATATATATATATATATCCTTTTAATCTGAAACTTAATAAAATTCATTAGCCCACCCTTCCCTGCAAGAACATGAATACAAGTTTTCTTCTCCGGGTAACAATATCACTTCTCTTGCGAATTTGGAAACAAAGCAGAATGATATGAAGAAGTGGCGGCGTGAAAACCCGATAACATTGAATGCGTAAACCAGGTTTGAAACAATGCCCGTACGTGCTTCTTCTGCTTACATAAATCCGGCTGCAATTTGTTTATCCATAAGGCTGCCGTACGGCTACGCCTTTGTTTTTGCATTTAGTACTGACTTGAATGCTACGTCTGGAGAACATACGTGCGTTGTTTCGATGATGTGTTGCGCAATAGCAGACGTGTATTCACCATTTGATTTTAAACAGGCGTTTAAGTTGCAATGTTCTCTCATTCGAGTAATTAACCGTCTGGTCGATCGGCCTACGTAAGTTGATCGACAACTTGAAAATTGCCTGATAAAGATAGATAATAGTAACAGTGCGAAGAAAATTTGCCTTTTTTACCCTTTCATCATACAAACATTAATGTTTGTAACAAAAAACGTAAGATAATAGATAAAATAAGATAATCTGAAAATAACTTTGGAGATATTGAATTACTCACCCTCCACCTCTGTAAGTTAATATCAGTCCAGTGTTCTTATTCTTTTACTTGAGCGAGTTTCTGGTTGTGAGTCGTGCAATCTTCGTTTCCACCCAATATTTACTGCTGTATGGACCTCGACCGTACAACTTTTTAAAGCCTACCTGAGATACTGGTTATTTGCTAAAGCAGAAGGTGCGAATAACTCGAAAATGGTGAAGGAAATGTGAAAAAAGCAAGCCAACAATTGGTATGCGAAATGCACCAACAAAAGAGGCCTCCACAACTTACAGTCGGCGTTGATCTGCTTTTTTGTCTGTCGACCATGAGGTACACCCGACACTGTGCTGCTAGTTTCATCTGAGGCTAACGTGCTTGGTGACAACCTCGATTTGCCAGGTCGTGTTTCAAACTCGGACACAGACTGTGTTGATGTGGCTTTACGGTTTGCTCTTTTTGACAGGCACGTTGAAGTGCTCGTATTTGTTGGACTTTCACGAGTTTCTGTGGTTGCACGCGACATTTCTGACATATTCTCGCTATTGCAATCGTAGTTTTCGTCAGCGTCCGCATCATAATCATCGTCATAATCATCATCATCTTCATCATCATCATCATCATCATCATCTTCAACATCGTCAGTGTAATGGCGACCCTTTCTCGCCTAATGATTCGTTTCACAGACCCATTCGCCATTTTTATGCATACACATTGAACAGAAGCAGAAAAAAATTATAGACTTTTTTTTACATTCATGAACATCAAATAATAAGTATTTGCGTAATTATTTCATTTTAGGTCGGAGAAGACGTAACAAATTCATGATGAACGACAGATGCCCAATTTTTGTGCCTATTAACTTCTTCTCGGCGGAAGCCGGCACTCCGCTCGTAACCACGCGCAGAACTGGCCAATAGTAGCCAATAAATGGACGCTATTAACCAGCATTAGTCAATTTAACTGACATTGATTACCAGGCTAGTTATTGAGGCGCCAAGACGTGTTAACCACTTCAGAATTTCATGAAATTTGCAATTGGATTTGCGAATGTGCATCACGCTTACTAATTACTCATCACTAGATGACGTAACTAACTTTCACATCAGTGTGCAATTTATGAAGTTAGTTTTACGTGCACTGATTACTTTCATGGAAACCGAAGAGGTTGATCACAAAATCATGCAATATTTGGAGAAAAAATTGCAATAGGTGCTGTAAGTTAAACAAAAAACATAGGCACGATAAACTTATTTAAGTTGTTTCTTAATTATTGCATAAAGTGGTAAGTTCCGTCAACCAAGGGCAAATCATGAAGCACTAGCAAATTAGTAGGTTTTCAGAATTGGCTTCAGTTTTTCTTGTGTTAATATATACCTACCCTCCTAAACTTAATTCCATTGATTTTGTCTAACCAGCCAATGAAATGCACATTAAATGCGGTATCCATATTTAATTAATTATGAATATTCTATAAGTATTAACTTCATGTTAAACACGGTATTAAATACAATTCGTCAAGTATACCAATTTTGTTCTTATTGGTGACTTCAAATGTGCAATCCAGTAGTGAGGTGAACGGACCTCGAACCGGGAAACATTTGCTATTGAGACTAGCTACTCATTCACTGTGCCAATCAAGGCCCAATAAAAATGCAAATTTCACTCAAATAACAACTTATGTTTTTGGTCAGACTTTACACAAGGTGCAGTTTGATAGGCATCTATTCCAATCTAAGGTTAATTATCAGTTGATGATAAATTGGCAATAAAATTTGTTGTTACATTGTAAATGATCCAAAGTTATCACTGTAATGATACCGCACAGTTTCTCAGCTATATTTAAAACTTCCTTTCTGTCGTCCAGTTATACGTCTTTTGAACAAGATTTGAAGAAAATATAACAAAAAATGATCTAATAGCAATCTACGTGTCTATCAAACCTATTATTTAGCATTTATGATTTATAGTTAACATTTCAGTGTTTGCAATCATTGTGGTTTAGTAAATTAAATTACTAAAGCATTAAAATAAATTACTCTAGCAAGTGCACAAATGTTTAAGTGAATCTAATGAAGACGAATCATGGAAGAATGGCTTGATCTGAATCATCTGAAACCATCTAGTCTACTTTTGGCGGGCTTGCTGACAAACTCCTGCCATTCTAATAAATATCAAAGATTTATAATGACGTCTTTTTTCGGAAATGAAGAATAAAGTCGAGCGTGACGATCTATTGAAGTTTTCGTTTGCGAATAATTTTGCTTCGATTAAAAAGGAGATGAATGAAAGTTCGATTCTTTATCCAACAAACTTAATTTGTCGCTATGCGTTGCCTAATTTTCCGATAATTTTCAGTTCATATTTTAATTTGGATGAATCAGATTCGGTTTGTTGGTAAGCATTTTTCAACTCTTATTTCAGTCAGAACATTTGGTGGTTTAGTTTAGCATATCATTTTTCAAAAACGCATTAGTGTAATCTAGAAAAAGAAACAAATCGTGAATTCGGGCGTAAATTTATCATAGGCTAGGTATACTCAGCACAGATAAAAAGGCCCCATTCTCACCGCTAGGACCCAACACGAATCTAATCTCTGGTGCTTTTTATGATCAGATTTAGATGGCAAATCAGTTAAATTGAATTAAGTACATCGTCTTTATATAACAGCAGATTTGAAGCGTAACTAAACATTCTGGGGTACAGAAAAACGCACATAAACACAACTTGACGAAATAGAAATTTTTTTCTATTAATCATACATTTATTTATTGCTGAGGCGTAATTTATATCTCTTAGCTAGTAGCAAATTAGTTAAAATATAGCCAGAAGGATAGACAAAAAGCACCATGTAAAAGAGGTATAATCATATGTGCAGTGTTATTTTGTGATGAGTCGCCTGTAATTACCAAGCACATGTGTGCATTAGATTATACCGTTTTTTTTCATACTGAGTTTGCTACATCCTTTCGGTTCTACCTGAATTAATTTGTTGCTAGGCAGACAATATTCAATAAAAAATTTTTTTTCTCCATATTTTGCATTCAAGAAATGGCGCGACCGTTTGTTTATGTATCTAAAGATTGAGAAATTTGTATGCAACAGCTTCTGCTTTGCTAAACCGCATCACCTTTAAATTGTAGTGACGATTTTTTTAAACAATGTGCTCAGCGGCTGCGAACTCTTTCTTCGTGTAGTAAGCTGTGCTTAGCATGAAATGCTCTTAAATGCGCTTGTTCAGTAATTGTCCAGTCCGGCGTAGACAACGCACTGTATAAATAAACAATGCTGGATTGTTTGATCGCAGGGAACTTATCCACTACACGCATATAAACGAAGCTTTTTTGACTAACAACTCATCTGTTGTGTTTTAGGCATTTTAGAAGATACCGATTCATAACTTCTTCGAGTAAATATTTAGTATGATGTGTCTCGTTAGCGTTTATCGATTGGTTACAGATTCACCGTTGTTTTGCATGGTTTAATCTTAATCTTATCTTCGACTAACTTTCTGGATACCAATAAAGTTGGTTTCAGCGTCACCAGTCATTAGCATTGAAATTATTCGGAGAAGATTTCCTTTCTTCTGTAGAGTAAAATTGCTTTTGAGAAAATTCGAAAAGCGCCATGGAAACGGATGTACTTCAATGTTGAGTTTTTATGCTCAGTACTGTCCATTTTGTTGTCGATTTGACCACATTTTTCTTGTGCGGGACAATTCGTAAGTCGGCAGAATCCAGGTGCACCAATTATTGGTCTTGATTGATGGGTTCTCCTTTGAAAAATTCATTTTGAAGCTCACCATCAGTTGCTTGTCTGAAAAAGACGTTGAAACTAGATTTTGCGTATTTTTTTCCGAGTTTCCGAGACTAAATTTTCAGTCCCATCTTCAGGGTTGTCAACATACTCACAGGATAAAAATAACTTGTGGCCGATGTGGTATCCTCATTTAAGACAAAGTTTGTAGGATTTTTATACTTTGCATAATAATTAATATTATTCCATACGTTAAAATCCAAAAAAAATTGCGAAAAAAAACACTGGAAAATCCTGTTCCAACATCAAGCAGCTGATGGAGGGCTTTAAAAAGAAGGGACAAGTGAGAACCCATCAATCAAAGCCAAAAATCGGTGCATTTGGAAATGTAAATGAATCAAGATTTTACCGACCTACGAGTGCTATCAATTGTCCCGCACAAGAAAAATGCGGTCAAATCCACAACCGATGAACTATCGTTCCATTTATGCATCAATTTTTTTCCTTTATTGGATTGCCATCTTGCTCTGGCCAAATCAATATGTCATGGCAACACAGAAAATCAGCTGATGTATTTTACAGTATATTTCATTATCCCTCGAATGAAAAATATACGCGATTTATTTTCTATTAATTTGGTACCCTAGATTTTTTTAGCGTAAATACATAATAATTGTAATTAAACTGTTATTTTAGCAAACTCGCTATCAATATTGTACCAGTTTTTGTATGCGTCGATCAATTTGATGAATGTCGTAAAAGTTCCATAGTAAAACCAAATTCTTTGGCGCTATCATTGATATCTTTAACGATGTTTACCTCGAAATACTATCGAATTTTAATTCAAATTTTAAAAACTAGTTCATAGTCTCCAAGTGAGGGAAAGGCTAACCAAAAAAGCATAGGATAATACATATTAAAAAATATGCTTTGAGTGCGACAGGGTTGCGCAATGGATAGAGTCACACACTGCTAAGCAATCGTGCCCAGGTTTGAGCCCTGTCCGCGCCAAATTCTGGACAGTACTTCAGAAATTCCTAATAAGGACGACGCCGGTTTATTGGATCAATTGCCTTTTCTCCACTATCCGATGCTTAGGCTTTACTGGAAAATGTACAATACAATTGTGTTTATATGATGCTCTCAACTTTGATTCAAATAATTGTTATCACCGCCAATTCAGTAAATTATAATTTAATTGAAATATATAAGTTCCTGTGCACACATTAAAATAAAATAAGTTAACTGGCATATAGATTAAATAAATCAAAATATAATGTTTTAATTAAAAATTAAATTAGTAAAACGAGCGCCAACGGAATTACCGATTTAGGTCTGACATACAAATTTTACGAATCGAAGTGTTTGACATTGTGTTTGCAAAAGACTCATGTGCCAAATAGAAAGTCCAAATTTCAGTTAAATCTACTTAAAAGGTGAATTTATGATCCGTTTTTTAAAGACGCTACGAGTACACTTAGAAAAACAGAAAATTTGGTCTTTAGCTCATATCGATATTGGTTCGCCAACCGGGTATAATATGACCTATATATATTTATAATATTTTCCCTGTACCTTACGCGTAGATGCGTGTAACAATCTAAGTCGAATGAAATCATGCTTTTCAGGAAATTCAATCAAATAATGACGATTTTATTGGAATGATTACGATTCTGCGTTAAACTTTTATTGTTTTCCGAAAATAATCGAAATATATATATATATATATATATATATATATATATATATATATATATATATATTCTTATAATTTGGAAAACACAAATAACAAAGTGGATAAAGGCCATTTATTTCGTGAATACTAATCATCTCTTATACAATCATACATATTTATACATTTTGGGTTTTCAATTGATTATGCTAGTGGTAACAAATCTGACTCGTTTTTACTGCTGTTTCTTGTTTTGGCTAGTTGGTGAGTGTGTATGCGTTTGTGTTTGTGTGTATGCGTGTTTGCATGTAAAGGTCATTCTCGCAGTATTGCAAAGTGATGTCTGAGATCTGGTCATTATTGTTTTGATAGCTTGAGAATTAACCATTTGTGCGCATTGTTCACTGTTACATATACAAGTGCTATTTTTCCCAGTATAGTTGATCGTTTCACCTCGTTGCGCAAAGCTGTCGTTTTCACGTGGTAACAACGCCAGTGTGGATTGCAGTGTTAAACGCTCACATTGTTTGGAGACTTCTGTCATCGTATGCGCCTCTGTTATTTCCTCTTCAGTTTGTTGCCAATCCGATCGTACGTTTGTTGATTCTAGTCGAGGGCCTGTTTGTTCTTGGCTGGATACTAGTAGATTGTTGTTGAATTTTGTTATTCTTGGCCAGTCGATAAGAATATCATGTTGATGAAACTTTTGAATATTAAGGTCAGGTGCTTGTTGTTTTATGTAAAGGGCTTCGTAGATAGATAATAATTTTTCTGATTTTGCTTTATGTAGAATTGTGAAATTGGTCGAATTGACAGGGTGCCCCGTTGCCAATATATGATCGGAAATAGCTGATTTTCCTGACGGTGGCAAGACTTTGTTAGGCTCGTTTTTTCCAGGTGATATATGTATATATCTGCCAGGAGGGGTGCGATGCAACTTCCCATAGCTACACCATTGATCTGGCGGTAGTATATCCCTTCGAATGTAAATTGCACGTTTTTAGTACATGCTCATATGAGGTCTGTTGATGTCATTGGTGTCAATAGGGGAAGTCAAAAACTCATTTTTGATGAGGGTCACACAAGATCTCCGTTGTCTTATCCAGTGGTTTGTTTGTAAATAAGGATGAGACGTCAAGCGAGACCATTTTATACTGTAGGATGTTCTTCCCCTTCAATTCATTTTGCTAGTTCGAAGGATTCCCTTGATAGTGTTTGCCCACGTTTATGAGTGCTCCGTATTGGTTCAAGTAGTTTGCAGAGAAACTTGGCTAGTTTTATGATGTGGAGCGTTGATCATTGACATAATGGGCCGCATCGAAGGAGCTCCTGAGGCTGTCACGGCTTTATGAGTTTTTTGGTTTACGTATAATCTGTGGTGTTTGTTCCGACTGGTTTTGCTTTTTGGATGTCTTCTGTGAGTTTTGATCTGATCTCGGAGTCAGCCATCGATGATAGAACATGTTTTTCCATCTTTTTCAAAATTGCATTAATTCTTGATTCGATGTTCGATGTTGAATCATCTTTCTGTTTGATGTCATGCTTAGAGAATTTAGATTGATCATTTATTACCTATCGTTCATGGCCTTCCTGTAAGTGTTGGCTTCAAGTATAATGATTGTTATTCCCTGATCCTTTTGTCGGGTGTGGCAAGTCGTATGGATTTGTCTGATTGGAGTTTTCTGAGTTCGTCTATGTTGCATTTGTAGTGATGATTTGGCTGCCTTTGAATTCCTTCGTTTGCTATTGTTCTAGTAGCGCTTACTATCTCTAGACTTTGAGTCCTTGTCCATTGAATGCATGTGGGGCGGTGTCTTTCGTTAAAGTCATTGTAGATATTTTCCGTTCCAGCCTGAATGTCGTAATAATGTCACGTTCACTTAGGTTTTTTCTTGACTACGCAGAATTTTGCTCTAAGGAGAGATAATTCTTTCATGGTGTTTTGACATGATCACTTTTGAATAATTGTGAATAAAAGCGTCTGGGTTCGTAAGGAAATTTTGATTGCGTAGGAAATTTGTCCAGGTCTCTCGTGAGGTTCTTGGTTTCTTTTTCCGCTGTTATATTCATCAGTGTTTCTATCTTCTTTGTGAAAGCGGTGTATTCGCCGTCATTCAGTCTTGCAATTCGACAACCCAGTGATTGAATGATGCTCTCAGCGTCTTGCAGTTTTGCTTGGTTGTCCTCGATGCCATTAAGCAATAAGCGACTTATAAGTTTATTCGTCGGTTTTTGGTTATTTCTTCTGCATTGCTTGAGGAATCGTTTTGGCGCAACGTCTGATTCTAAACGCGATTTGAAGAACTTAATTCTTTCTAGAAGTTTGGCACAAGTACAGTTGGCTGCAATATAAGTGTTTAGTTCCTTGCGAATTGAAATTTGATAACTCTTTGACAATCTTGTGATATCCATCGTTTTAATTAACACGGTATTCTTATATTTAGGAGAGAAAATAACTAGGATATTACATTTATTTCGTGAATACTAAACGTCTCTTATACAATCATACATATTTATACATTTTGGGTTTTCAATTGATTATGCTATTGGTAACAAATCTGACTCGTTATTACTGCTGTTTCTTGTTTTGACTAGTTGGTGAGTGTGTATACGTTTGTGTTTGTGTTGTGTATGCGTGTTTGCATGTAAAGGTCACCTTGTTGCGCAAAGCTGTCGTTATCACATGGTAACAACGCCAGTGTGGATTTCAGTGTTAAACGCTCACATTGTTTGGAGACTTCTGTCATCGTATGCGCCTCTGTTATTTCCACTTCAGTTTGTTGCCAATCCGATTGTACGTTTGTTGATTCTAGTCGAGGGTCTGTTTGTTCTTGGCTGGATACTAGTAGATTGTTGTTGAATTTTGTTATTCTTGGCCAGTCGATAAGAATATCATGTTGATGAAACTTAAGAATATTAAGGTCAGGTGAAACGATCAACTATACTAGGAAAAATAGCATTTGTATATGTAACAGTGAACAATGCGCACAAATGGTTAATTCTCAAGCTATCAAAACAATAATGACCAGATCTCAGACATCACTTTGCAATACTGCGAGAATGACCTTTACATGCAAACACGCATAGACACAAACACAAACGCATACACACTCACCAACTAGCCAAAACAAGAAACAGCAGTAAAAACGAGTCAGATTTGTTACCACTAGCATAATCAATTGAAAACCCAAAATGTATAAATATGAATGATTGTATAAGAGATGATTAGTATTCACGAAATAAATGGCCTTTATCCACTTTGTTATTTGTGTTTTCCTAATTATAAGAATACTGTTAAATTAAAAAGGAATGGACATTATATATATATATATATATATATATATATATATATATATATAATAATATATATATCGATCAACTATACTGGGAAAAATAGCACTTGTATATGTAACAGTGAACAATGCGCACAAATGGTTAATTCTCAAGCCATCAAAACAATAATGACCAGATCTCAGACATCACTTTGCAATACTGCGAGAATGACCTTTACATGCAAACACGCACACAACACAAACACAAACGCATACACACTTACCAACCAGCCAAAACAAGAAACAGAATTAAAAGCGAGTCAGATTTGTTACCACTAGCATAATAAATTGAAAACCCAGAATGTATATAAATGAATGATTGTAGAGCGATGATTAGTATTCACGAAATAAATGGCCTTTATCCACTTTGTTAATAATGCGTTCTTTCTTCCTAATTAGAAATATACTGTGTAATATTAAAAGGCATGGACATTTTATATATATATATATATATATATATATATATATATATATATATATTTGTGCCTAGATGCCATATGCAAATAGTAAACATTGATTAAACAAAGCATTGCCAATAACTTGACGTAAAGGTGACGTTAAACGTGCTTTGGTAGTCCTATGCGAAATAGATGACACTATTAAATAGAATATAAACTTTTTGTTCGAGTGTGTAACGCGGATAGGATCAACTAATTGCTTTGATTGGCGTGTATAGCCGAAAGGCGTGAAAACGAATGAGCTACCAGGTTTACAAGGCTTCTGGGGCTACAATAGCAGTGCCCTTGTGGGTCTGCATAAAATGACAGAAATCCACTCAAAAAGATTACCTGTACGCGATCGTCGTCATCACTGCCAAAGTCATCCTCTTCGCCCTCGTAGGCCTTCATGTTGTGTAAGCCACTCCAAATCGCCAGATTGTGATTAAATTCGGAAATGCTATTTTTCGACCGTGCACCTAAGCCGTCCGAGTACTTGCCTCCGTCCAGTCTCTCACCTGTGTCAAACGTACTATTAGACGTCTGACCGGAAGGAGACTGCAGATTTGCCATTGCAAACGCATTATGCGCTGATCCAGGTAGCTCACGACCATGCGCCAAACTTAAGATGTCGATTCAAAAACGGAAAAAAATAACTGCCATGAATTGATAAAAGCAAATGGATAGTGGGTTTGTCAGATGTAAATAAAAACGTTTGGGGAACAAGACTGACAAAACAACTCATTTTATAACCGCATCGGTGTCAACAGTTGGCAAATTTCTCAAATACCATCTTAGACATGGAAAAAGTGTCCGGTGTAGACCAGTGCCTCGTCCGTTTGAAGCTCTTACGACTAAGCTTTAAGTTTCGAATTCTACATTTTTTGGGAACATCGTCAGAGTTATCATAAAAAAACACGTAATTAAATAACCACAAGGGCACAACCTGCATAAAGGCATTTGTGTCTAGTGTACCTGTCTATTTTCACGTAACTGCTTCATACTCTTGAAAAAAAGACAAGAACAGTTTGCAAAATTGTAATTATTATTATAATCAAGGTTGCGGTCTTGATATAAACACCTGACCAATTAATTACTTACATTTTGCCAGTATAAACTAAGAATTGTATAGTGTAGACAAGGCAATTCAAATCCTTATTGGCAATTCATCCTTATTGGGAACTCATCATGTACTGGCCAGAATTTGTCGCGGACAGGACTCGAACCTGGGCACGTCTGCTTCCGAACCAGGTGCTCTAACCACTGAGCCATCCTGCCGCACACTACAATGCACACAATTTTCAGCTATATACTAACTAATGTAACTTGGTTAGTCTATTTTTCCTTTAGGTGGAGCTCATATGGCATCCATTTAGACCCAAAGTTCCAACTAACCATGCCCAATCTGTCATTACTGAACAGACACCACATTACATGGGAAGTGGTATTGAAATGAACATTTATATAATTAAACGAACATTGGTTGCGCGGGTGGTGATAACAATTATTATAATCAAGGTTGCGGTCTTGATATAAACACCTGACCCATTAATTACTTACATATGTCAGTATAAACTAAGAATTGTATAGGGTAGAAAAGGCAATTCATCCAGTAGACCGTTTTATTCTTCATTGGGAGCTCATCATGTACTGGCCAAAATTTGCCGCGGACAGGGTTCGAACCTAGGCTCATCTGCTTCGGAATTTGATGCTCTAACCACTGAGCCACCCTGCGACTTACCACTCAATATGAATATTGGTTATGCTAAGTAATTGAATGAATTATTTAGTTGGAACTTTGGGTCTAAATGGATTCCATATGAGCTCCTCCTAAAGGAAAATAGACTAACCGTGTTACATTAATTAGTATATGATTGAAACTTGTGTGTACTGTGCGGCAGAGTGACTCAGTGGTTAGAGTACAAGATTCCTAAGCAGATATGCCAAAATTCGATCCCTGCCTGCGGCAAATTCTGGCCAGTACGTGATAAGTTCCCAATAGAGACGAAACCGGTCTACTGGATGAATTGCCTTTTCTAAACTATAAAATTCTTAGTTTATACTGACATATGTAAGTAATTAATGGGTCAGGTGTTTATATCAAGACCGCAACCTTGATTATAATAATTGTCATCACCGCCCGCGTGACCAATGTTTGTTTAACTATATAAATGTTATACCTCTTCGCCATGTAGTGTGGTGCCTGTTCAGCAACGACAGATTTTGACCATCGTTAAGTATTTCAAACAAAATCTGAAATGGTTTAAAATCTTTTTATACGAAAAGTTACAAAAAATTATTCATTTTTTATCCTAAATAATGAATTTCGTGTTAATTTCCCGAGAATTTCTTCTAATTAACCAAGCAAGATGTTTACGGCAGAGTTGGTCGTACGTTTTCACCAATTTATCTTGATATGCTATTCCAGCTAATCAAAAATTATATTAATGAATCAGACATGAAAAACCATGATGAATGAATTATAATGAATGGACTGTTTCTTGAAAGATTTTTCAATCTGCCTCTTTCTTTTTTATGAATATATACATATATTTATATATGGGTATATATATGTATGTATATATAATGATAAGATATTTATACGAATATGTTGTCGGTAAAAATCAAGCTATGCATAATATAACGAGTGCAATTCAGGAGGCAGACTGTTTGCATTATTTAAAAGAAACATATTTCGCGACTGTGAATAGATCATTTACCTGATTATCGGGTTGCAATCCAATTTGTTTGCATCCACTATCTTCCTGATTTTCTTTCCCATAATTGTCGATATCCGGATATGTATATCTTTTTCAGTGGAAAGCACCTCACCTACTAAGTTGGCAATCAATATGTCAAGTGTAAATATTAGTTTGACATATTGATTGTCAACTTAGTAGGTGATGTGCTTTCCATTGAAAAAGATATCCATATCCGGATATCGAAAATTATGGGAAAGAAAATCAGGAAAACAGCGGATGTCAACCAGTCGGATCGCAACCCGATAATCAGGTAAATGTTTGCATTATTATTGGCCACACACCTAGGTTGTTGACAAAAATATATTTATGGTCACATGAGTATAGTTGGAATTCCAATGGATAAAATGGAGTAAAAAGAACGAAACTACCTGGACATTTGGCAATTCCTGGTTAGATAAAGCTAGGTAAGTTATGAGAAATGACACTGAACATATGATAAATAAACTTTCACGTAATTTTACAAATACTGTATATTCCAGGTAGGCAAGTGGTCGGTAAAATATCGTTTTATCTGTTACGCAGCGAACGCTAAAACAGCACTGCAATAACGACTAGATACAACGGTCTAAGAACAACCCCGAAGAATCACGTGTGTGTGTGCATGACTTTTCACCAACTAAAACAAAAATAATTGTTCTAGTGAAACGATTGATTAACCGAAGATGGAAATTACCCTTAAATTAACTAATGACAACTAATAACATTTGCTGTCACGCTAAGTCAATAAATATAAGAGTTATATAATGGTTAAACAAACATTGGTTGCGCGGGCGGTAATAACAATTACTTTTTAATCAAGATTGCGATATTGATATAAACACGTGACCTATGATGTGCATACATTTGTTAGCATAAACTAAGTATTGTATAGTGTGAAAAAGGAAAAATTATTCTGTATAACAATAATTGATTGCGCGAGTGGTGGTAACATTTCTTTAAATCAAGTTTGCGAGCTGGAAGTAAACACCAATCCCATTGTATTTAACCAGTCGTCGAACAACATAACAAAACTACCGCCAGCTGCAACGCACTGACGCGTTTCGACCTTCCATGATCATCATCTGAGTACGACGGCAAACTGACTATCGAGGATCAAACCGCATTGAATATATATGGAAATCAATGTGAGATATGCGGCTCAAACATCTAGCAGTCTCGCATACAGACGAAATTTCCAAATTAGTTCGAATTCAACTTGAAGGATAAACCCGAGTCAGCATAAATTTCATGTTTAAACATTCAAATTAGAGATTGTACCGTCCAATTGTCCCACATTCCTCACCAAAATATTTAGTGGTTAAAGGGCGTAATACCGGCTCCTTCTGATGAGTCGCCAGTAAGCACGAAACGAATGTGCACATGAGATTATAACTTTCGTTCATGCAAACATTGGTTTATCATTCTCGTCCTATTTTAACTAATCTGCTATTAGGTACGCTACACTCAATACAAAAGTAAAAATAAACGATTGATTAATGCTCTCTGAAAATGGATCATCGTAATGTACCCAAAAGAGAGCCTTTCTACACATTAATTGACTATAGTGCTCACTACAAATATTTTCTCTTCACTTTTTACGTCTAGAACACTTTAAGGTTAAATTTGTTGTAACCATTATAATAGTGGTTTACAAAAATATAACGCCACTTTAAAAATTAAATAGCGTTCTTTTTTTCAAATGTTATTATATTTAACATATATTTTTTACGCAATGGTCATCCCAAAATGGAAACTATTGTTTAACTACCAGGTAAGTACGTTTTATTATAATAACATGTGCTGCAGCATTAGCAAAAGATTTAATAAAACGTAATTTCTTATACCTGTAATATTGCTTCGCTGTAAGATGTTTGACTTTCTGTTGATCACGGCTTTTACTGATATTCTTTTCAAAAAATGACATTGACAGTTCCTCTGCTTTTTCATCAAATGTAGGGGAGTCGATTTCAGACACTAGCAAACTACGGTCGACGTAAAGTTCAGCAATATTCGCGGCCTTGTCCTTATTAGATTACGTAAAAAACAAAGGCAACAGCTCATTTTTGAAAGGAAAACTAGATTCATTAACAGTTAATCGATATTTCAACACCCCCTGTTCAATTTCATTTTACGATTTTCTCGAAAAGCACAGTAATTGTAATTAGTGCTAATAGATTTGGAGTCGTGTGGGAAACTGAAATGAATTTTCAAGTTAGATTTGGAATTCTAGACAAATTCGAAAGAAATAGTTGATATACATTTTCAAATAGGCTCTGCAACTAATTTCAAGTGACCGTTTTTAAGGAGGCATAGCCGGAAAAGCAAATTGGGGCCTTGTTCCGTCCGCAAGTTCTTTTGAGCTTTATTAATTCTCCCCTCTAATTACTTACAATTATTTTCGTAAATTCAATTTAGATTTTGTATCACAGCCTCATAACACGTAAACAAATATGCTTACAAAATTTGACAAACAGCAATTATTAAATTAAAACAAATAAACTTGTTTTTTTTCGCTTAAATTTGCGCTCTAAATGTGAAGTCCGTAAATTTAGATAATCTATGTGTATGCGCGAATGGAATCGTTATAATTGTGTACTTGTGAAGGATTTTAGTCAATATATGATGCGTCGGAATTCGAGCATTTATTACTAAATTTCTTTTTATTAAAGGGGTTTATGGATGGGAGCTTATATATTGTATAATAATGTACTTTTATATCACTCCTATTACTCGCGAATCTGTATGTCGCCTGGTTTTTTGTCGGTTATGATTATGCCAAATTAGCAAGGTAAAGTTCCTTTTCTACAAACTGTATAAATTTATTCTTTTCGCTTTTAATATGAGCTTATTAATGATAATAATAATAATAATAATAATAATAATAATAATAATAATACTTTTATTATTATTTTATAATAAACAAGATTATTTTTATCAAAATAAAAAAGCGATTTGCTGTTTTTACAGCTAAGAGTACAGGTGGGCTTCAAGGATAGCTCAAGTGGTTAAAGTTTTTGGGATTTTGGAACCGTGGAATGGACTGTTTGTGGACATGGACGTGTTACTACATTGAAATCGACAAGACCTCTGGACCCAAAAAACGTATCAGGAATTGAAAATTGATCAGTTAAACGAAAAGGCAGCAATCTTAACGGACAACTATTCCCAAATTCATATATCTACATATTACTGGGGGCGCAAGGAATAAATAGGTATTTCTGATGTCATTTTTGCGTTTGGCGACGTACGAAAAAGCAATTGATAAGCAGAATCCAGCAACATTTGCCACAGAAATTGATTAACAAAGACTTGGCACCGTCAGGAAAATCAGCTATTTCCGACCATATATTGGTAACGGGGCATCCAGTCAATTCGAACAATTTCACAATTCTACATAATGCAAAATCAGTAAAATTATTATTTATTCATGGAGCCCTTTATATAAAACAACAAGCACCTGACCTTAACATTCAAAAGTTTCATCAACATGATATTCTAATCGACTGGCCAAGAATAACAAAATTCAATAACAATCAACTAGTATCCAGCCAAGAACAAACAGGCTCTCGATTAGAATCAACAAACATACAATCGGATTGGCAACAAACTGAAGTGGATATAACAGAGGCGCATACGGTGACAAGTTTCCAAACAATATGAGCGTTCAACACTGCAATCCACACTGGCGCTGTTACCATGTACAGAACTAAAATTTGCGCAACAAGGTGAAACGATATATATATATATATATATATATATATAAATATATATATATATATATATTATATGCAAGTATAAAGCTCCTAAATGTGTTTGTCACAGTTCATCATAGTGCTCATAAATCAGTCCTCCGTTATAGATTAATTTGAACTGAAGTACTTATGATTGACTGTAGTTTTTTCCACGCCTATGTATAGAATGATAATGTACAGGATTATTGTTTCTCCGCAGTCAGCACACTTGATTGTAATAAGAGTTATCAACGGCTGGCACGGATTCTGGCCATATTTTCGTTTACAATTAGACACTTAGCCACTGAATAGGTGCAGGGGCTTCCCGAAGGGACAGATGTTGAAGGTTACGACAAGTATTTTCAATGTGCTCAAGAAACGACATAGGCATAGATAAAAAGATTAGAAAACACATGGAATAGTGAATGAAAGCAAAACAATGAATAGCCAATTATTTCATTTATTGTAATTAAACGAATAGTGGTTTTGGGTAAAAACAGCCTGAAGACAACGATCAGAGTGGTCATTCGACATTGGGCGATCGGCTAAACAGAGATCAGTTCGGCAATATGGCCGATATGATACTTTTTAACTGAAAAGGGGTTTTTAGAGCCAAGTATGTCCAGTGACATGGACGTAAACAAAGAGAAGGCTGATGTAAACTGGTCAAGTTAACCATCTTAACTAAATAGGTAAATTTATTAAAAGATGAATCTCGTTGCGCAGTGCTGTCCTTCTTGTTGTGGATTTGTCCGTGTTTTTCTTGTGCGGAACAATTGATAGCACTCTTAGGTCGGTAAAATCTTGAATTTTCATCATTTTCAGGCAAATGTGGTATAATTTGCCACAATTTGTGTTTTATTCCTGTGCGTATTGTGTCAACCCTGAAGATGAGACTGGAAATTCGGTCTCAGGTAGAGGTGAAAAGAACAATGGAAAGTCTGTTCCTACGTCATTTTCAGACAATCCAGCTAATGGAAGGCTTAAAAAAGAAGGGACAAGTGAACCCATCAATTGAGATAAAATTACATCACTGAGAAGTGACGAAATTCAATATTTTACCGACCTAAGAGTGCTATCAATTGTCTCGCACAAGTTAAATTTATTGACGACTAAAATCCTGCGAAAAAAAGGTTTAATTTGATTTGACTTTTCTTCAAGTTGTTGTAATCTGTTGATGCCATTTATATGTATAAACAAGTATCTTACTTACAAAGAGTCGGTGTGCTACATGCGGATACACATGTCGTTGAGGAATAAATCTTTACTCCCACCGGCACAAGTTCAGGATAGCTGCTGTGAGTTTACAAACTCGAGCTAGTTCTAGGCATGGACAATATATATATATATATATATATATATATATATAAGATTCTCCTGTAGTTAGCATCTAACTGATATATATTTAATTGGATAATACCATGATTAACTCGATCAGGTCCTTGAGGGTATGGATTTGTTGGAGTAACAGGTGACCAAATGTAGCTGTAATCCTCAGTTTTGGGTGAAATTCAGCATATCTTGAAGCACATTCCGTTGGTTCCAAGTACCCAATCGAAAATTATTGTGTTGTCTTTGAAGTAACATTTTCGACGACTTTATTCACCGTTAGCTCCTCTACTGTTGGTATACACTTTTGTATCGGAGATTGTCCCGACCGTTTGTCCCACATTTCTAACCAAAATATATCGTGGATATAGGATGCAATACCGGATCATATTGATGAGTCGCCAGTAAGCACGAAATGAATGTACAAATGAGATCATACATTCCGTTCATTCTGAATTCGGGTCATCCTTCTGGTCCTATTCGAAATAATTTGCTACTAGGCGCGCAACACCTAATTCACAATTGATTATATTTTTGTTCTTAATATAAATAAAGTATATTATTAATAATATAGTAATCTTCGCCAAATTTTGCAGACTTCCATCGTTTGCTTGTTGCCATTAAACGTGTGGCCAAATTTATTCATACAGAGATAACACTACGAGGAATATGAATCTTTTTTAGAACGAAATCGTGTGGATTCAACATTTAATTACCGGAAACGTTAAGTAATGTGGTGTGTGTGTGTGTATGTGTGTGTGTGTGACGATGAAATTTATGTTGGATTTCTAAGGTAATTGCATCGTGGGATGAAAAAGTCTTAATTAGCATGGTAATATTGTCTGATAGCAAAAATATTTTAGAACGACCAAAGCAACATTTTAACTGGAATTTTAATAAGCAGGCTTATTTTTCTTCTTGGAGCCACAAAGTTTCAGCCAGTTCAATTGACTAGATGCCGATGGTAATTCGGCCACAAATTTATATTTCTACGGTCACATTATCCACGAGTAAATCAATAAAATCTTCTTTAATATTAAAGGTTTCTAAAAATCTTATCAAACTTTAACTCATTAAAATAGTTTTAAAAAAATTAAATTATAAAAACAATTATCCTGTTGGATAAAATCATAGAATTGATAATATCACTACTTCAGAAACCAGACACTAAGTAAAGTTAAATACTGTTTTTGCGAAGAACTAATATATATGCAAGTATGTATTAGGTGTTGCGAACCTTGTAACAAATTAGTTCAGATGTGACCAGAAGGATAAACCAAACGCAGCAAGAACGGAAAGTATAATTTCATGCACATTCGTTTCGTGCTTACTGGCGACTCATCAGTAGGAACTGGTATTACGCACTTTAATCACTATATATTTGGTCGAAGAATGTGGAATAATAGGACGGTGCAATCTCCTAGACGAATGTGTAAACCTTTAATAGTGAAGCTAACATAATGTAAAGTCAACGACAATGCGACTTCAATGCTAACTCACACTATATAATATATATACCGAGTCTGTAAAGGATACTAACACTATGGCTATTGTGTTAGTAACTGATACCTTTTTTGAAATCGATGAGTACCGGATACTAACACTATGGTTTCCGAGTCGGTACATGATACCAACCTGATGGATATAAATTTATGCTAAAGTTCACCCAAATTGAGAATTACAACAATTTCCGAACACCTGTTACTCCAGTTAAACCATACACTCTGGCCTTCATCGATATCAGTTATCACATTTCGCGGTAAGCATGACATCATTCAATCCAATATATTACAGATAAATACCGTTTGTTGCGAAGAACTAATATATATGCAAGTATGTATTAGGTGTTGCGAACCTAGTAACAAATTAGTTCAGATGTGACCAGAAGGATAAACCAAAGGCAGCATGAACGGAAAGTATAATCTCATGCACATTCGTTTCGTGCTTACTGGCGACTCATCAGTAGGAGCCGGTATTACGCACTTTAACCACTATATATTTGGTAGAAGAATGTGGAATAATAGGACGGTACAATCTCCTAGACGAATGTGTAAACCTGTAATAGTGAAGCTAACATAATCTGAAGTCAACGACAATACGACTTCAATGCTAACTCACACTATATAATATATATACCGAGTCTGTAAAGGATACTAACACTATGGCCATTGTGTTAGTAACTGATACCTTTTTTGAAATCGATGAGTACCGGATACTAACACTATGGTTTCCGAGTCGGTACATGATACCAACCTGATGGATATAAATTTATGCTAAAGTTCACCCAAATTGAGAATTACAACAATTTCCGAACACCTGTTACTCCAGTTAAACCATACACTCTGGCCTTCATCGATATCAGTTATCACATTTCGCGGTAAGCATGACATCATTCAATTCAATATATTACAGTTAAATACTGTTTGTTGCGAAGAACTAATATATATGCAAGTATGTATTAGGTTTTGCGAACCTAGTAACAAATTAGTTCAGTTGTGACCAGAAGGATAAACCAAAGGCAGCATGAACGGAAAGTATAATCTCATGCACATTCGTTTCGTGCTTACTGGCGACTCATCAGTAGGAGCCGGTATTACGCCCTTTAACCACTATATATTTGGTAGAAGAATGTGGAATAATAGGACGGTACAATCTCCTAGACGAATGTGTAAACCTGTATTAGTGAAGCTAACATAATCTGAAGTCAACGACAATACGACTTCAATGCTAACTCACACTATATAATATATATATACTGAGTCTGTAAAGGATACTAACACTATGGCCATTGTGTTAGTAACTGATACCTTTTTTGAAATCGATGAGTACCGGATACTAACACTATGGTTTCCGAGTCGGTACATGATACCAACCTGTTGGACATAAATTTATGCTAAAGTTCACCCAAAATTGAGAATTACAACAATTTCCGAACACCTGTTACTCCAGTTAAACCATACACTCTGGCCTTCATCGATATCAGTTATCACATTTCGCGGTAAGCATGACATCATTCAATTCAATATATTTTTGTTAAATACTGTTTGTTGCGAGGACCTAATATATATGCAAGTATGTATTAGGTTTTGCGAACCTAGTAACAAATTAGTTCAGTTGTGATCAGAAGGATAAACCAAAGGCAGCATGAACGGAAAGTATAATCTCATGCACATTCGTTTCGTGCTTACTGGCGACTCATCAGTAGGAGCCGGTATTACGCCCTTTAACCACTATATATTCTGTAGAAGAATGTGGAATAATAGGACGGTACAATCTCCTAGACGAATGTGTAAACCTGTATAGTGAAGCTAACATAATCTAAAGTCAACGACAATGCGACTTCAATGCTAACTCACACTATATAATATATATAACGAGTCTGTAAAGGATACTAACACTATGGCTATTGTGTTAGTAACTGATACCTTTTTTGAAATCGATGAGCACTGGATACTAACACTATGGTTTCCGAGTCGGTACATGATACCAACCTGATGGATATAAATTTATGCTAAAGTTCACCCAAAATGAGAATTGCAACAATTTCCGAACACCTGTTACTCCAGTTAAACCATACACTCTGGTCTTCATCGATATCAGTTATCACATTTCGCGGTAAGTATGACATCATTCAATTCAATATATTACAGTTAAATACTGCTTGTTGCGAAGAACTAATATATATGCAAGTATGTATTAGGTTTTGCGAACCTAGTAACAAATTAGTTCAGTTGTGACCAGAAGGATAAACCAAAGGCAGCATGAACGGAAAGTATAATCTCATGCACACTCGTTTTCCTGCTTACTGGCGACTCATCAGTAGTAGCCGGTATTACGCCCTTTAACCACTATATATTTGGTAGAAGAATGTGGAATAATAGGACGGTACAATCTCCTAGACGAATGTGTGAACCTGTAATAGTGAAGCTAACATAATCTAAAGTCAACGACAATACGACTTCTATGCTAACTCACACTATATAATATATATACCGAGTCTGTAAAGGATACTAACACTATGGCTATTGTGTTAGTAACTGATACCTTTTTTGAACTCGATGAGTACCGGATACTAACACTATGGTTACCGAGTCGGTACATGATATCAACCTGATGGATATAAATTTATGCTAAAGTTCACCCAAATTGAGAATTACAACAATTTCCGAATACCTGTTACTCCAGTTAAACCATACACTCTGGCCTTCATCGATATCAGTTATCACATTTCGCGGTAAGCATGACATCATTCAATTCAATATATTACGTTAAATACTGTTTGTTGCGAAGAGCTAATATATATGCAAGTATGTATTAGGTTTTTCGAACCTAGTAACAAATTAGTTCAGTTGTGACCAGAAGGATAAACCAAAGGCAGCATGAACGGAAAGTATAATCTCATGCACATTCGTTTCAGGCTTACTGGCGACTCATCAGTAGGAGCCGGTATTACGCCCTTTAACCACTATATATTCGGTAGAAGAATGTAGAATAATAGGACGGTACAATCTCCTAGACGAATGTGTAAACCTGTAATAGTGAAGCTAACATAATCTAAAGTCAACGACAATATGACTTCTATGCTAACTCACACTATATAATATATATACCGAGTCTGAAAAGGATACTAGCACTATGGCTATTGTGTTTGTAACTGATACCTTTTTTGAAATCGATGAGTACCGGATACCAACACTATGATTTCCGAGTCGGTACATGATACCAACCTGATGGATATAAATTTATGCTAAAGTTCACCCAAATAGAGAATTACAACAATTCCCGTACACCTGTTACTCCAGTTAAACCATACACTCTGGCCTTCATCGATATCAGTTATCACATTTCGCGGTAAGCACGACATCATTCAATTCAATATATTACAGTTAAATACTGTTTGTTGCGAAGAACTAATATATATGCAAGTATGTATTAGGTTTGCGAACCTAGTAACAAATTAGTTCAGTTGTGACCAGAAGGATAAACCAAAGGCAGCATGAAGGGAAAGTAAAATCTCATGCACATTCGTTTCGTGCTTACTGGCGACTCATCAGTAGGAGCCGGTATTACGTCCTTTAGCCACTATATATTTGGTAGAAGAATGTGGAATAATAGGACGGTACAATCTCTTAGACGAATGTGTAACCTGTAATAGTAAAGCTAACATAATCTGAAGTCAAC